>PVHP010015780.1:0-36969 GCA_004024765.1 Zapus hudsonius | reverse complement strand
CTAGCAACTAACTGATGTAGATAGGAATGCACTTGAGATAAAATCACTTTGACAAGTCATACGATACGCCTAAGTCCCCTCCCACCATATGCATCTGTAAAATGATTGTGTCACTTCATAACTGTACCCCTAGCCAGGTAAGGACTTTCAGGCTGTTACCATTTAGCATGCAGAGCTGCCTTCAGCTTGTCGCTGCAGCCAGAAGAAAAGGGGCAGGATCGGTGGTGCCCCCAAAGCAAAACTCAGGGAATCACAGCATGGAAAATATACAGCAGATGCGTTCAATAAGAGAATAGTGTGCCAGGAAGATGCAGCGGACATGCCCATCTTTCATGCACATCCATGGCAGGAACCCAAAAAGATGGCTGAATGCACTGATCAATTGAACTGCAGAAAGCATAGAGAGAAGCCAGCCCATGGCACTGAGGAGTTGGGATTTGAAAAATGAACAAACAAGGCTTGCTGCTTTGTCTGGATGCTCCAACAGGATCTTCGGAGATTGTCTAGTCTGTAAATACCAACCTATCCAGCGTCGAGGGGCTGGCGTTTTTGTTGGTTTTTCTTTGTGGATTTTGAGATAGTGTGTAGCTTAGCCTGGCCTGGATTTTGTGATCCTCAACCTGACTCAGTCTATGGACTGACTGCTGGGATTATTGGCTTGAACCACCATGCTCTCCAACTTTGTTTTCCTTTGTTCTTTTCTTCCTTCCTCCTCCATCCTCTTCCCTCTCTACCTCTCTTCCTTCAAATGTCTGGTTTTTTTCCCAAAGATAGTCTTTCATGTTGCTCATGATGGGCTGCAACTCTTGAGCCTCATCCTTCTACCTCCCAAGCCCTGGGATTTAAGGGGTTCACTGCTGCTGAATACCTTACCTTTCATAATAGCTGCTAAGGCTGATTTATTACTACACACACACATACACACACAAACATATACACATACACACCACACACATACACGCCACACAAACACATACACACACCACACAAACACATACACACACATACATACACACAGAGATACATACACACACCACACACATACACACACCACACACATATACACACACCACACACACACACACATACACACATACACACAGTCAAGGTTTGATCAAGGTGTCTCCCACAAACAAATGAATGTGTTCTGATAGATCAATCCTCAGCTGATGGCAGTTTGGGTTTTACAACCTCGCTAGAGCTGTGTTGTCAGGGCCGGGCTTATGGGGGTTATAAGCCAGCTTCCCCTTGCCAGTGTTTGGCACACCTTCCTGCCACTGTTTACAGTGCTGTGGTGGAGGTGATGTCCACCCTTCTGCTCATGCCATCGTTTTCCCTGCCAGGATGGAGTCTCCCCTCGAGTCTGTAAGCCAAATAAACCCATTCCTCCACAAGCCGCTTTTGCTTGGGTTCTTTCTGGGCAGCAACTAGAATGCTGACTACAACACACAAACACATACACACACATACACAGAAACACAGACACAGACACACATACACATACACACATACACACACATACACACACATATACACACATACACAGACGCACACACATACACACCACACACACACACTCGCGGAGGGGGGGAATTTTAATACATGAACTTCCCGTAACTTGATCTCCTCTTTTCTTTTACACCCCCCCAGTCCATTGAGTATCCTTCTCTTTCTGCGTCATCCTTCTTCTGTTTTAAGTTCTCCTCCGTTCCTACATGCTGGTGTGTTGATGAATGTGCAGGTCTTGTGGGGGTAACAACACCCAGAATGAGGTCATGAATGCCTCACTCAGTTCATGTCCAGATGACGGTGCCCCATAGCACTCCTTCGCAATTTGTGGCTATTACATTCTTTCCACTCCCTCTTCTTCAATGTCCTCAGAGCCTTGGAGGCCACGGCAAACATGTGTCTTTTAGTGCTGCATTGGAAGTCACCTCCCTTTTGGATAGCTGCCATAGTGCTGGAATGTGTTATGTGAGCTGCAGGTGGAGAAATGTCTGCAACAGTCTTAACAAGCAGTGGGACCTGAAGACCCATAATCAACTAGGCAGGGTTAGATGTGTCTGTGGGTGCAATACTGGTACATAAGCTATGGGGTTAAACAACTGTGCTCTGATTGGATTTGAGATCCACTCAGTAGAAGGAATTCCTGCCAAGTATTGAAAGCTGAGTCAAACCTTGTGGCTTGGGAGGATCTTTTCTTACTTTTTATTATAATCTTATTCCCTAAATCTAGTGTCAACCTTCCTCGTCACAGTCTAACCACATTCTGTTATTAGATTCATCCCAATTAAAAAGAAAAGTCAAGTGGTTCTTAAACAAAAGTCATACTTCTATGCCTGATCTTTAGGGATTTGGGTTTGATAGTCTAATGTGCCTTTCCCACTCATAATCAACTCTATGTTCCAAAGACTATGCAGTGTGGCTCCTGTGTCCCATAAAGCTCAGCCTCCACTTCACACGTCCAGTCCCAGTCAAGGTCTAAGGCTAGCCCAGGTTATGGCTGTCCTAGTTGCTATAATAGTAACTCTCCCTTCTATGAGTACATTCAACACTTTCCTCAGCATTCTTCTAACACACACACACACACACACACACACACACACACACACACACACCCCACATGGTTGGTAACACTGTCTGAACTAATAGCTCTATTAATTACTAGCTGTGCCATTTCTTCACTATTGTCCTTTCTATGCCTTGATTTTTCTCATATTGTGAGAAATGTCACTTTCTTGAAATTACTTAGAAAAGTTCTGGATGTGAGGAATGCCCCAGGTAAGCAGCTTACTACTGTTCAACAGTACTCCCGGCCAAGGCACCAGAGGTGCCCAGAGCTTCTGTGTATCTGAAAGCAGTTCTTGAGCTTGAGTGCACAGTGCATGATCAATAAACATTCATGGTATCCAAAAGACAGAAGCTAAATCAAGCAATTCTATAGCCAAGAATTGGGCTCAACCCAAATGCTCATCCATGGAGGAATGGATAACAAAACTGAGGTACATTTACATGATGGAATTCTACTCAGATGAAAGGAAAATGATATATTAAAATTTAAAGCAAAATGGTCTGACTTAGAGCAGATTCTACTAAGCGATCTGTCAAAAGAACAGAAAGACAAATGCCACATATTCTCCCTCATATGTGGTTCCTAACCAGGTTAACCATAAACTGTTCATAGACAAGTTGAGAGAAGTGAGACTTTAGGAAAGAGGGATAAGAGATGGGGGGTGATTTAAACATGAAGCTAAACCATAATAGGTTCAAAATCATAAAATCCTCATTTGCATAAGGTAACCTGTTGTGCAAGTAGCGGGCGATGGCTGGCAAGAGGGACCGTGAATAGAAGGGGAGAGAGTCTAACCTGGTAGAAAATGGATCAGTCCGGCAATCCCTGGTCCCAGTCACTGGCTCCTTCCCCCACTGAGATGTTGACCAAAATGAACCATGAGGTTCCAAAAACAAGACAGGATTCTGTCAAAGCTCTTGAATGCCCACCCAGGCCTGAGGTAGGATCCTGTTGCTGAAGAAATCACAGAAAGCCACCTAACAGCATCGAGAGACCCTGCGAGGTCCAGAACTACCCCAGATGGTAGTTAGTGCAATGCTGGAGGGCACTGCACAAGCTTCCAGGGGAAGCTGGACAATGACAGCTGGAGTAAACAGAGACCACCAATATGAAACAAAATCTGCCACCAGGAGTAAGCTAAACACACCTTCTACTGGGAGAGAACAGCGAATCAAGAAACGAATGCTTGTGAAATGGAGGAGCCAAAGCCTGGGGGATGCAATCAACAGCTTTTAATTCGGCCAAGTAATCCATTCAGTGATCGGGAACCCTTAACTGGAACTGGGGACTCAGGGTGAAATGCACCGGGAAACAAAGTCTTGGGACCCCCAAAGAGAAATGCACTTTATAAGTGACTTACAAAGAGGCCACTAACAACAGAACCTAGCCAATTCAGAAATGTGTATCTCAGGTAACCCATACTGATTTCACTCTCCAGTGGAGATTCTATTTGTATTTTTCAGAAGGCAGTGAGAGAGCTGTGGCTCCTCCAACTCTACCAATGAACTGCAGGCCGATAGTTGACATCCTGGCAAGAGATGAGCCATCCCAGACCTACTGTGGAGAATCCACATGGAACCCGCAGAGAGTGGTGGGATAAGCAAGAGACCTATATCCACAGCCAATCAGTCAACCCAGGATAAACCAGCCAGCCAGACACCAAATATTTTCACTACAACCTAAAGCAGAAGTACAGAGGCCCCTAAGACCTCAACAACAAAGCAGCCTTAATACTCACCCACCATGACTCAGGAAACTGAGTGGAAGAGGGGGCGGAAAGATTGTAAATGCCATGGTGGAGGAGAATATCCAGAGACATGCCCCCCCTCAATAACAACATACAAAGGGGGTGGAATCTGGTTGACTCCTAAGCTATCCATAACCTCCTATCCCATGGACTGATCCAGACTGCCCACAGAGGAGGATACCCAGCTGATTGTGGACAGGCAAGAGGGAAATCGGGGAACTGGGGATATCAACTCATTATTTGTTCATTCAGTGTATCTAATTATGGATAATAAAGATATAATTTAATAAAAAGAAATTCTAAAATGACAATCATGTATTAATTTGATACTTCTGTTAAAACCCCTAGGATTTTTTTTATTGATAGGCCTGAAGAGATATTCTTTAGAGAAAAAAGTGGCCAAGGAGGAACTAAAATAAAACCACAACTATTGCCAGGCAATATCTGGATTAATTACGTTTGCACAATGCTTTAGTTTATTTAGTAGGCAATTCTAGAGAAGCAAACATTTATCTTCATTTATATTTAGTACCATTAAACTGCAATGAACTTACACACAAAGAACACTGGGCTCACTCCAGATTAAGGGCAAGGACAACTGAGTAGAGTTCTCAACTCAAGTGGAGGTTATGCCCTTGATCTCATTGATGGTCTCTTGCTCTAGTGAGCTAGACTTATGGAAAGAGGTTTCAAACAGAGCAGAGAGGAGACTTCAGAGATGACTCAGTGAACACACTGCTAGCTCTGCGTGCTTGAATACCTGAGTTTGGATCCCCAGCATGGCACCCATGGAAAAGCTGGGCCCAGCAGCAAGGGTCTGCAATCCCAGCACTAGGAGAGAGAATCCGGATGGCCAGGGCTTGCTGGCGAGTTAGTCTGTCTGAATGGGTGAGCTCTAGGCTTATTGAAACTCTGTATCAAAAATAAGGTATAGAGAGCAATTCAGGAAGACATCCCGTGTCAATGTCTGCCTCCAAGTGGATGTGCACACACGTGCATGCATATAAGTATACAAACATATATGCACACATGTATATACCACACACACACTGATCAGGAAGGAAGGACAGAAAGAAATTAAGTGGAATCTTCAATTCATCTATTCTCTGTCTCATCCATTCTTCTGTGTCAGAATGGAGGTACTCAGCAAACTGCAGAATGCCTCTTCAGACTTGAAAAATCAATGTGTATTTGGCCGAGATCTGCAGCCTTTAGCTCTGATATTTTCCCCTGCTGTCTTATAACTCTGTCCTTTGCTAAATTTAACATGTCCTCAGACTCCCATTTAATTCTCACAGCTGGGAGACACAACGCGTCCAGCCAAATCCGTTTTCTTACAATACCTACAAATCTGCCCTTTAATAATTTATTTTCTCCACAAAAATGGTCTCTAACGAAGCTGTAATAGATTTTGCCTCACAGTTGCTGCTTTAATCAGAGAAGAGCGTTTCTGGGGTTTATTAATCGTGCTCTTTCTCAAAAGCTACTGATTAAGCCTTGGCCTGCTGGTTGGGAGCAGCCAGAGGGTAAATGGAGGCTGGCTGCGTGCTATGCAGCAGGGTGCAGGTAGCTTTCTCGCAGCCTGTGATAAGCTGCATCTGCAGCTAGTGCCAACTGAGAAGACTGAAGTTCCAATCCCTCATCCCCCGACCCCCACTCTTAATAACTAGATTGCTCAAAGCAATCTGCTTTCCATGTTCATTCACCAACACTTTTCCAGCAGCCAATTGTGAAATTCCACCCCTCTCCCAGCATCCCAAAACAGCTAGATTACTCCTGAAAACTGAATGATGTGCTTGTCAGAAGCATATACTGTACTTGAGGCTCTGCTGACAGCAAGGGTTACTTTGTCCTCCTCAATAAGCAGACCCACAAAACACATCTCCCTGAGTTCTAGGAGAGCTGAATTCTCAGCCATGGCTCCAAACTGTCTACCCAGCAACCCAAGGAGACTTCCTGAACTCAAGAAAGGCCCTGCTTTTCCAAGAGCGATTTATAATGCACTCATGAGAATGTACATTCAGACCAAACATCCAACCCATTCTGCTAGAAGTTCTGCTAGAAGACATCAAGAACAACGTATTTATTTCATTTACCTTTATGTTTGAAGATAAATATCTGCAAAATTGAAAAGTGCAACAGATTTAACAGAAAAGCAAAATTCCCAGTTATGGCCAGATGGTAATTAAAATGACCATCGGTGACAGGTGACAGTTATGCTATGCGGAGACAATGTATGTTCTGCTTCAACAGCTTGAAAAACCGGTAAAATAAACTGGTAGTTGGTCTGTGGTTATTAAATTACGTTATGTCAGCATCATTCGGACAGTACTGTGGATGTTTTTTTACTACTACCACTTAAATTATAGTCTCTCTGCTTGCTCATTCATGTTAATAGAGATCAAGATGTTAATTTCTAACTCTTACTATAAACCTATAATGAAACACAGTCAGTTCATGTGTGGGGGGTGTTATATCAGGAATGGCTTTCTCTTATACCCCAGTTTCACAGATAATAGGCAGTCATAGAAATATGGCACAAAGCAGAGCCGTGTTGAAATCTCTGCCCCTGGTGATGAAGAAATGGTGATGAAGAAATTAATACCCTTGAGCCCTTTCTCTGTAAAGGAGAGCCGGTTACACTTCATGCTTGTGAGGGCTGTGAATAAAGCACACTGTAGGTGTTCCTGAAGTGACAACTCCCTTCTGTGTCCTCTGCCCTGTGTCGCCTCCCTTTCATTTGCTTACGGTCCACCAGAGAATCATGGGAAATACTCTGTCATCAATAAAAATCTGAAGAGATGCATGAGAAAAAAATAAATTTAAAAAAATAAATTAAATTAATGTGATTCTGGTATTTTTTCATTGAGATAACCCAATAGGAACCTCCATACAAAGGAAAGCAAGCATGCCCATCTACCAAACAAGTGTTAAAGATATTAGAAAACTAAAGTCATCCAAGCTGTTCACATTTTCCATCATTCTTTCATTTGGGTATCTTTAATAAATGGTGGCTACTTGAACAGGACTGGCATTTTACTTTTGGTTCTTTCTCTTTTAATTTTTTTATACTGAACATTTGTTCATATGCATTGTAAAAACAACTGGAAATTAACCATGGTGATAGCTAAAATATAAACCACAAATTTGAGT
This sequence comes from Zapus hudsonius, assembly GCA_004024765.1. Classification (NCBI taxonomy): domain Eukaryota; kingdom Metazoa; phylum Chordata; class Mammalia; order Rodentia; family Dipodidae; genus Zapus; species Zapus hudsonius. Next base: position 29,497 of record PVHP010015780.1, on the reverse strand, counting down.
CAACGGAGGTCTTTTTGGGTAACCCGACATTCCATGTCTCTGTGTATTTCATCTCTTTGTCAAGCTAGTCAATGATAAATGAAAGAGATCAGAACAGGATACAAATGATCCCCCTCTCAGGAGTTCTATATACTCTTGGTCAGAGTCTAGGCCTAGAAGGAAACTTGATCTAGGTTTTGAAAGTACTTTGGTGTTTCAGAATGATTTTGCTTGATCAAGATCCCAGAACATACACGGAATTCACTGCTGACAAGCTGTCAGGAGGTTTTTGGAGGAAATGCTCTGTTTTTCCTCAACTGAAAGTAAAAATCCTACCTACGTCACTTATTCTTTAATTTTAAAATGTATGTTCTCATTGTCATTGGGGATGGCTATCTATTGATTTAGATTGAAATGTGTGTGCTTTAAGTCCAAACACAGAACTAAATAAAACAATTTTCCCTTCAAATCTCTTCCTCCTTTCATTCTCCTCCCTCCCATTTAAAGTCTGACTGCCTCATTCAAATTTGAACATTGTGGATTAAGCATTTATTTTGTGTACCATATTAAGCTATGCAAAGTATGAAAATTATAGGATAAGGTTTATATTCAAGAATAAGGGAAGGTTCCCATTCAAGGAATATCTTGATTCCCAAAAGTGTGTATATAAATCAATCCATGAATGTGTCTATCATGGATACAACATTTGTAGGTTACTTGCTATAACAGGACATGAGGGAAAATGGAAAATGGAAGGCAAATGAAATAACATAGAAAAATGCTGGTCTAGAAAATGGCCTGATATACGGTCATTAATACTTGCAAACTGAAATCTAATATTGAAGTTTAACAAAACTTCCCTTCTACAATTTCATTTTCTTCTGCTTTTGGTTTTCATCATCCCATGAAAGGGATCACCACACAAAATGTTTTCATTGTGTTTGTAAAAGGTAGTTTATAATATTGCTTATTGTCTAGAAAATGTTTTGTTGCTGAAATCTATACAAGCCATCGGAGAGCATTTTGATTGTGCTATTTACTCTCTGTGAACCTAATTGTAGCATGATTCTGATATTCAGCCAAGGAAATAATGCTGAAGGAAATGCATCAATTTAATAGTCCAAATAATACTTTGTCATTTTCTTCTTTGTAGCATCCTTCTCAATTTCTGTGATGAGCTTGCCAATTAAAAATATATTTTGATTGAGGTCTGAAACTGATATACCTCCCAAAGTTTGGACCCAAAACTCAATGAAAAAGAACCGCAGAGGCATGCAACCAATAACCACCCGAATTTGAGTGAATTAGAACTATTCTGTTTTGCCACACTAGTCAGAAAGCCACAGACATTCCACCACTCCAAAAGAGTCTGGAGAGTTGAAGGAAAAAATAAAAAATGGGCATAGACTATACATAATTGTTCTGCTTCATTTTTATTTAATGGTCATAGAGAGACTCACACATTTCAACTCAAAGGCCTCCCTGGCAAAAATAACAGATTTTCAAAAGAAAGTTTCAATACTTAGGGAGGCAGAGTTATAGGGATTTGCCTTGATTATTTTTCTTCATGGTTTTATACTTAAAGAGATCTATAGATAATTTTGGGAATAGAACATGTTCACACATTTCATTCCAGAAACATTTAAGGAGATCATATCATGACAATTGATTAATTGCTGATCACACACAAGTAAAAAACAGGGTACCAGCCTTAGAAAGCCCTTAGCTGGTGAGAGAAACCCTAATGCAATGTGAACTGTGACTTATGTCAGTGCTTGCAATTTAATGTTTTTGTTCTTCCTAAACTCATTTTGAAGTTCAGTCCTCGTTATGCTGGAATTAAGAGATGGGCCTTTTGCAAAGTGCTAACCAAGAGGGCTGTACCCTGGTTAATAGGATGAGTGCCTTTTCAAGAATCAACAGAAAGTCAACACACTATGCAAGCTTTCCTCCTTTTCTGTACTGTGATGGCACTGCAGAAAAGACTCATCTACGTTACTGACCCTTATCAGATACCCAATCTACGTGCTACATGGCCTCAGACATTCCAGAACAAGTTGCTTACAAGTTACAATGTGTAAAAGCGTTGTTACACAGAAGCAGAAGCCTGAGACAGACAGATTGGAAAGGTGATATGGGGAAGCCTGAAGGTTTGCTTTCATACCTGATCTAACACATGAGGAAGAGTTTCAAAGAGAGATGAACTTGAACAAAATGTTCAGTCAGGAAAAAGAGAAAAGATTTGTTTTTTTTTTTTCTTTTCAGATAAAGGGGCAGGCCTTGTAAAGCTATAGTAAATGAGGATAAATTAAATGAAGGCTCCAGAACATGAGATATTGTGTGGGAACTGAATCATAGAAATTATTCTAACCTTACATTTTATTCAGAAGACAAAAGGGACAAAAGTGTTATGAGCAGAATACAATCATATCTGCACCCTAGAAAGATTCCAGCTTAGCAAGGCATGAAGCTAACAGTAAAGAGAAAGAGCTTGTCGAAAATCCAGTTGAGGAAGTGAAGAGGTATTAAAAAGGTATTAAAGGTATTAAAGATGTGGAAAAGCTAGACCCTGGCACTCAATGACATAAAGCAAGGATGCCGCGTGTCTACTTAAATACAGTTCTTATCTTGTGTTGAGAATCCCAACGACATCTCCTCCTTGGTTTCTCCTTCTTAGGATGCTCAGTGCATGGAAGTCAAAGGTTTTCTGCTGAGCCACACTTCCAGGGCCACTGACTACATCTTGATCTCAAAGAAACCAGTCATCTTGGAGTTAGTTGTCCAAAATGTCTCACTTTCTCCATCGACCTGGTGTGGAACACTGCCTTTCCTCAGGATACCGACTAGGGCTTGGAGAACGCGTTTGTTGGCACTCCAGGTATGGGCGCCAAGGTGGATGACTTGGGTGTCATCCACCCATCAGCGGTGTCCACCCACCTGCAGTTTCTTGGGTGCATGTACTGCTTTTGTAACTTGGCTTATGCTCCCTGGACCAAAAACACTTTCTCCCCCTGAAAAGTCTTCTCACTGCCTCCAAGAAGTCTCACATCCCCTTAACCCAATGCTTTACATGACAGAATGCAAGATGTTTTCAGGGTCCCTTGCTTACTAGGACATGTCTTGTCCTGTAAATCTATGAACTATTTGCTCATCTCTCAAAACTTGGTCTCTTTCCTGTGCCTGCATGTTTAGGGGATTTTTGACTTTGGCTTATATTTTAAAGGGTTACAAAAAGCAGAAATCAAAAAGTCATTTCATTCCCCACTCTCAAGTACCTATTCTATAAAATTTGGGAGTATTTTCGTTATTCCTTTAATTCTAGTTTTCTCTATAACCACATACCCTTACTTCCAACTGACCTTAACATTTACAGGTAAAAGGGACACTATTGTAATAGTAAGCACAAGCTGGGCAGGCTTTGTAACTCAGCAGTGACAGCATGGGAAAAATCTGATTTGTATGTGTATGACTTATATAAGCTAATTTGTAAGTTAACTCACAAGACTTCACCAAGATTTAATAAAATTCTGTCAACACACTCAGATTTCCGGCATTAGATGTCTGCTGATGTTGTAGAGCAATTTAGATCTGGTTTCGTTTTTCATCTTGGGAGACAATATTCTTCGAGAGAAGTTGTTAATGTTCAGAAAAGGATAGACATCTCTCTGATGTTGGGAAATAAAAGTGGACAACATGTGTTTTCTTAAATACCATCTGGTTATTATTTATCTCCTAGTTTTCCCAAGTCTAGGAAAATATCATCTTTTTAAAGTTCGAAGCAAAATTCATTGGAAGTGGGGATTGATTTTTCATGTTTTGTTTCTGGAAAAATTCAAACAGAACAAAAATAGATCAAAAGCATATTCTGCATTTGTATTCTTCAACGATTGATGAATTGGCACTCGTCTTTTATTCAAACTCATACTATCTGATCTAGCTCCACCGAATCGCCATTTTACCATCAAAAGTATTTCTCTTTCATCTTTTTGCATACATGTCTGTGTGTGGTATGCCAGCATGTTGTGTTCGTATGTATGTGCATGTGCATGTGTGTGCCATTCGTGTCTGAAGACTAGGGCATCCTTGGTATCCTCGGGAATGCCATCCACCACTTTTGGAGACAGGGATGGTCTCAAGATGACTAATTCCACATGACTGGCTAGCCAGCAAGTTCCAGGGACCCGTGTCCTCCCCCTCATGCTGAATTCCTCATGCACACTGACATGCCTGGCATGTCACAGGCAGTCTGGGGATCAAACTCAGGTCCTCATGCTGGGGAAGCAGGCACTTTACCTACTGAGTTATTGTCCAGCCCCTGAATGTAGTATTTCTAATAATAGATAGTGTTTCTTAATAAAACTAAAATTGTCAAATTTAGAAACGTTGATGATACTTTAATCTCAACCAATATCCAGTTTTAAAATTACTCATTATTCATACACATTTTATACCATTGGTTTGCTTCAATTATGAGCCTAACAGGATGTGAACATTGCATTTTATTGAGTGATGCCAGGAATTTCCTCTTTGCCTCACATAATGAAATCCACAATGTCTGATTGAGCAATCTAAATAAATAAGATAAAATAATAAAAATCTTTGCTTTTGAACATCATAGGCACATTGTATGATGGGGTGAGGAGGATGCCTGAAAGGCCAGCTCATCTCTTTGTCCATTTGGCAAGGTCAAAACTGTAATTTACATCGCCTCCTTTATCTCTATTTTGTTTCTCAGCTCGATGTCACCTGTGTAAACAGTTCCCAAAATGAAGTTAACTGATTGAAAGACCTAGAGTGTTTCCTGCTTTGGGCTGATCAGAGGGGTATAGAAGAGGTCAGCAGTTTAATTGTGGACCTGCTGAGGCTCAGGTCCTGCTATGAATATAAAGCAATGAATATAAAGGCTGCTCTGCTCTGTCTATAGAGCATATGGTGTACGTCTCCAATGTCCTCACGTGTTCTCTTCTCCCTTGTTCATCTGTTCTGACCACACTGGCCTTTCTCCTTTTCCCTTTAGAAATGCTGAGCTTTCATGTCATGGCTAAGATCTAAAAAAAAAAGCCGTTTCTTACCTTGGAATTTTCAACTCCAGGCTTTTTTCATACGAGTTTTCTTTTATTTAAAATATGCCACCCCTGTGAGCCATTCTCTGCCTACCTTCCGTTGCCTGTCCTCTTCCATCGTGGTGGCCTGTTCTTTCCTGTACAGCACTGAGTAATCAGGACATTACTGACTTGCAGGTTAATTTAACCCTAAGATTGTCAAGAGAGTGTAGGAGAGAGAAATTGGCCTATTTATTTCACTATTGCTTCTGGTGCCTAGAAAATCTACAATGAAAGGAAGGAAGGAGGGAGGGAGGGAGGGAGGGAGGAAGGAAGGAAGCCTCTTGGTCAGGTGTGTTAGGGGATGGAACAGGGCTGGCCCAGACCACAGGTGGCAGAAGTTGGCTACTGAAAATATAAAAATCCTTTCTTATCCTAATCGGAGCACACTGGGATACATATTTAAACAAACACCCTAGATTTTGACGTCTTCGTGGGAATTTGAAGAACTGGCAACATAAATTTAACCAATTCAAATTAACGGGTATGAAACCCAGCTATTGACTGGATTGATTAAAGCAGTGCCAGTAGTCTTTTTAGATTTAAGATCATTTTTTTTTCTGGCATTGGGGATCAAACCAAGGGCCTCACACTTGGTGGGCAAGAGTTCTATCAGAGTTCTATCTCCAGCCCTAAGATAACGTTTAAATTAAAATATTTGCAGCAATTTTATAAAATGTGTAATTCTTTAATTTCTTAAGTCCTCATCAAATAAAAAAAAGATTTTGCTTTTCGATAAATTGCTAGGAATCTACACTATTTGCGATTTTATTTAGATAATTTTGGCAGATGGATGTAGCTAATGTCCTATCTGATGGGCATCTTCTAATAATTATGAATTATGCTGATGTTCAGTTTTCTAGGACTAGGAAACCAATAATACATCTTGGCCCAGGAATAGGATTCTGATGGAAGCATAAAATATCAAGAATTTCAAATAAAGCCATGAGACTCTTTTATAATAACCATACAGAAGATAAGTGCTAGTGTCTCACCCAAAACATCCAGATATTATTTACAAACTCTTTTTTTATATTTTATTTATTCATTATCAAGGAGAGAGAGAGAGAGAGAGAGAGAGAGAGAGAGAGAGAGAGAGAGAACACCAGGGCCACCACCTTGTGGGTCTGGCTTATGTGGGACCTGGGGAATTGAACCCGGGGCCTTAGGCACTGGAGGCAAGTGCCTAAACCGCTGAGCCATCTCTCCAGCCCTACAAACTCTTTAATTTATTAAAAATGAAGCTTATTATGATTCCCCATGACTCCAAATTGTTGGATAATTTATGAATATCTCAGCATAACTGGAAGCATATTTTACCAAAGACAGAAAAAAAAATAAAGAGTAGTGACAAAAATTTGGAAAATATTTAATGTTTGTTTATTTGCTTCAAAGTATAAATCCCAAGGTGTAGATAATGGGATAATCTTTGAACAGGGAAGCAGATTGAAAGATTCAAAAAATAAATGCCTTTCTACTCAATTTATTCTTCAATAACTATAGAAGTCAGTAGCCAGTAGAAAATCCTTTCCACGATGATTAGTGTTGCACTATAATATATTATTATATATATTAATTAATTGTTTACAAAGACTGGAAATGCCCTGGGTCTGATTACTACCTCTTACTGCAATTTTCCTGGCATATTCCTTCCTTTCTTCTTCTTGGAATGGGAACTGATGGGTTGTTCAAGCACAGAATCTCAGTTATCAGCCACCTGCTGGGGGACTAAACATCCATTAGGAAACTGTGATAATTGGGCATGTGTCAGCAGTAACGATTTAGTCCCAAGACCCCCAAGAAGATGCACTGTTTGCGGTGCTCACCGCCTGCAGGCTCCGGAGAGGTTTTCACTTTCAATCTTGTTGCTTGGTGAGAGTAGGGGAGGAGGCAGTCATGTGGAATGTCATCTTTACCCACTGTTCCTTCAGTTCTCATATCACGGCTTACAACTATGACTATATTTCACATTAAAATCAAAATCTCATAAAGTTTTTATTGCCTTTATAGGAACTGCCTTTTGTTTGGCATAAACTTACCGGTTTTATCTCCTGTGAATTATGAAAGATTTTAGAAATAAAATTTAAGCTTGGGGTGGGGATAAGAAAAGATACTGTGAAATACCTGTGCAATCCTCATTGTGCTTATTAGGACGGGCATTTATAGCAGGTGTGAGAGTGTCTATTAAAGATTAAGAGAAGAGAATGATTTTTATATCTTATGGCTATATCACTTGATCTATTTCTTTAGGAGATATTTATATATGTGATTGCTGCTTAAAATTTCTTGGGACCATACTCTTCTTTATATGCAGAATATATACTATTGACCTACAGAGCTCTTGCTCCGTGTCTCCCGAGTGTGATTGACTAGTACTGAGCCATTCCTCTGTTGTTCCCACGGTGTGATGATTTCTCGTGAACAGCGTCCATTTCGGAAAGGTTTTGCTGCAGACTGGGGCATGCTTTCAACCACAGAGAACTGTGAGGCTAATCTGCTTAAAGAGGAACCCCACACATCCTTCACTCCACATTTAACCGCAGGATTAAGGAGTTCCAGTCACAGCAACAATTCTTTTTTATGCTTTCAACTGTATATTTAATTAACTATTGATTATTGTTTCCTTCTCTAGATATGACAAAGTTAGTTTCATTAAGTAAACTTGACTGTTTAAGAAAGAAAAAATAATTGATGCATTCCTCTGATCTCCTACTAATTTATTATCCATGAAAACTAAGCATCTTTCTATGACTATATAGATTGTGAGATTATGCATGGATTATTTTGTCACTTGCCTCTACTCTTACTTTAATTCCTTTGCCAATATTTTGATTATTGCAATTGCTGATTGTATTCAGTGTACAACTCCTAAAATAGTTCCGATTATTTTTAATATTACTAAAACTGTGAGAAAGAGACAATCTACTCTCTAGTTTTTGTGCATTCGATACAATGCAAAACTTATTAAAAGAAACATGAGTCTTCTTAAACATCTTCAGTAAGAAAGATTAAGCATTGGATAGCCCTTCAAAGGCAGTAGGAAAACCCAGAAATAATGAAAAATCAGCTTTCAGATTAAGTTATAAGAATCATAGCAATTATTTTACATTTATCTGCAACTGGACGAAAATCTCAATGACATTTACATTGTAACTTCATAAAACTGTTGCTTTTCCCTGTCACAACAGACTATCAGTTAGAAAATGGTAGGAAAACTGGCTGAAACCAAATCAATTCTTACACATTCAATAAAGAAAGCACTGTGGTTCTGTTTCTTTCCTCTTGTAACAAAAAAAAATCACACAAAGGAAGTGTAGAAATGACTTTGTTTAGTCACCAGTAACACACACACACACACACACACACACACACACACACACACATGAGAGAGAGAGAGAATGTGTAAAAACAGCTGCTCCCATTGATTTGTATAAACCTTAAATCATTTACAAAGGTTTTTTTTAAACTCTCAAATAAATATTCCTTAATTTTTAGTCTTTTTATTGCTATCTGTCACTTTATTTCCTGCTGACATATTGGAAAAGATAAATTCCTACGAGGAATGGATTTAAAAATTATTAGAAATCTTGAGGCAAAGGATAAATCTAGTTGCCATAAATCAATGATTTGGGGACCCGAACATTTGAGATTAAGCATTTCATATATGTAGGAAGCTTTTGGATTCTATGGTACATTATTATGAATTCTCTATTAATGATTATAATTTGCTGGTAGATTTTTACATTTTATAAGGCTTTAAAGAGAAATGAAAAAAAATTGTTTTTCTTTTGAAAGGATGAAATTGAATCTTAGGATAATGGGTAGGAATATTTCTATTGGAAAAAAAATAGTGCTAGTTAAAAAAATGATTAGAAAGGAGAAAAGAGGGAGCTGACATATTTCAACCACCTTCCGAGGGAGGCACAGCGGTCCTCATGCTGCATATGTGGTCATATCTCGTTAAAGCTCACAATAGTACAGTGAAGTCAGGGCTATTGTCCTCAGAGATGAAGTACTGCGTGCTCAAAGTGGTCCCGACAGCAAGGAGAGAACTGGCACTTGAGCCCGAGGCTCCTGGCTAACAGCAGCAGCATCTCACAGTGGGGCTTGGTGGGGGGGCTGCTGTTTCCAGTTACACCAAGCATCATAGAAACAGAAAACTCAGCCTCAGAAACACAATGTCAGTCAATGACGGCACAGAACGTCCATGAAAGGAGGAGAAAAGGAAAGAGGATGAGAGCAAGAGAGAAAGAGGAAGGGAAGGAAAATTGAATTCCACTTCCCTCCTTCTATCTTTATCAGCTGGATTTCTTTTATTTTGATGACAATTTTCCTTTTTCTTGTTTTTAATATGTGTTTTTTAAAAATCTTAATCTACCTAATTTCCCAAGTTTGGCTTGGAATGGAACTGTTCTACGAATTTCAAGATACTAGCTTTTTTCTGGAGTAATGAAGTCTTTCCAAATATGGCAAGTCCCGTGCTTCTGGGAATACCTCAGTAAGAGTGCACACCATCATCTGGTCCATATCTGATATTGTTCTGGATTCTGAAACCCAGTAAATCTCAGCTGTGGAGAAGATAGCCGAGTGTTATGGACTTTGACAAAGGCATGCAATGAACAGAAAAAGCCAACATCAGTTCTGTGATCTGCATGTAAGAGTTGGGATCCCAACATGTATTGTAGAATACAATGCATCATTTATGGGCTCTTTTTTCCTTCATCAAATATCAGTACAATATGAATAATTTAAAACTATTTAATGTTGACTACAGACTACCATGACTAATGCAATTAATTTAACATCTTATTATAATAATTAAAATATACAGCTTCCCTTACAACCATGGACTAGGGATAAACAATAACCACCAACATAGAGAGACCAAGAAACTAGCTGTAAAATGTGGTGCAAAGTTGAAGGTCATTACAATTACTATTACATTATTCGTCCAAATCTTAAACACTTGAGCACACTTTAATTTCTATGTGCAATAGAATAGCAAGTAAAACATATGAGGCTTAATAAAATGATCTGTATGAGTAAAGATTTAAATGTATGAGCACATGACAAAAATATCTTTGGTGCTCTTACTTACTGACCAAGCAGCTCCCAAGTCTCTCTCTCTCTCTCTCTCTCTCTCTCTCTCTCTCTCTCTCTCTCTCTCTCTCTCTCTCTCTCTCTCTCTCTCTCTCTCTCTCTCTCTCTCTCTCTCTCTCTCTCTCTCCCTTTCTCCTATACCACAGCCTCAAATTAATGCTTTTAGCCATAACCAAGAAAACTACAAAAACCATGTGTAAAGATAAAATTTTCTTCCTCTGAAAAAAATTAACTTTTGGTGAAATGTTTACACCTCCAGGAAGTCTGAAAACGGAAACCTTGTAGATATGTTTGCATTCAGTGTCACTTGGAGGCAATCTCCCCATGGTCCTTGCTGTCACTTCTGTGCTCACCATTGCTGACTCCATATGTCCTCTCCTGAGCTTTCTGGTCACAGAAAGATCTAGATATTAAAGGGTTACTCCTTAGGATACCATTTAGCATTTATCTCCCTTCCACTATACCTTCTTTACACATCTGTCATTAACTAACTTTTTATTAAATCTTGGACGAGACCTGGAACTTTCTATTGGGAACCTTAATATATATGAAAATATAACAAATTGCTCATGGTCATATTCTCATGGGGTTATTCTAACATGTCCCCTCTCTCCCAGTTCCATTCTTTTAGGAGAAAGCCACCTGATGAAAGGAAGCATTTCTAGAAGATAATTTCCCCACTGCATCTAAATATCAGTGGCACCTTTTAGGCAAAGTGACGGACAGAGGCCAAGAAATAAAATACAACCAATGTGAATTGCCGCTTCTCCTTGCCACTTCTAGCCTGGTTTCCTGATGCGAGAGGACGCCTACTCCCTAGGTAGTAAAATTAAGGCACACTATGTCCAGAGAGGACAGATTTATCTAAAAACCATAAATCCTTCTCTTCTCTGCAGTACTTCTGCTTGCCATTAACATTGCTACTTCCTTTCCAAACACTGCAGAAGTCTCTAGGGCAGAAACCATATACGCAACTAATATTTTATATCAGATTGCCCAAGTCCTTTCCAAGTTGGGGGGAGGACCTGCTGGGGAAGTGTGTAGTAAGTTATATTAGAGTGGATTTCTAGCAATGTATAAAGTAGCAATTTTCTTCCTATGCACAATATGTTTTATGAGATATTCTTGTTGTTAGCAATAAAACTATTCTTCCTCCAGTACAGCTTGTGACTTTCAGTTACTCCTTTCTGCTCCTTTTGAACATAATTAGTTTCTTTAATCATGACTAATAAATCAGTCCTTTCATTTTCTCAGTGTTTTTTCTTGCTCTTCTCTGTACTCCATCCAATGGCTTTATATACGTTTAGTAACGTGTAAATCAAATTTTTTAAAATGAACTCTTTCAGTATAGATTATTATTTTGCTCTCAATTCCAAATGTGATATAAAAGCTATGGAAATTCTGTAAAGCCTTTTCAGCAATTAAAAAAAAGCAAAGTAGTAGAAAGGAAACAATGAGATATTATGATGATCTTATAATATTACATTGATTATTATTTATAGTCAACCATGAAAGCCAAGCTATTCAATATTTCAGGGGTTATTCTTTTTTCTTCTTCATATATATATATATATATATATATATATATATATATATATATATATATATATATATATTCCCATTCTTGCAGCCAGGTTCTTATTGGCGTTGGACTAATTTCTTAAGTAATTCACACCTGCTTGTTCCACTAAATCATGAAGTATCGTTCATTCCAAACTGTCTGGTGTAGGAAGCCACACACCCCAAGTCAATTTGCTGCTTCGCGGACCCCTGCTGTCACCGTTTTCCTGAGAGAAGATGAACCTCAGCCTCAGCCTCGCAGCCTTGCCTGACAGTCCATCTGGCTACCAGGAGCTACTCTGGACTTCTTTCATGTTGGTACCTTTATTCCGGGGCTAGCCTGTTTTCCCACCTTTACCCTATTTTCAAAATGTGATAGTCATTAACTCAAAGTTTATTCTCACTTCAAAGGTAATCCTTGGTATCAAAGATAAGCCCTCTTTGATTTTGGAACTTTCTAGAAATACTCAAGTTAGGAGGAGTAGAAGACTGGCTGAGATGAAGCCGCTGGAATCAAACCATTGACTTTGGACTTCCAGGCTCCACCATGTACTCCTATGACATGGATGTGAATGTGCCCCAGAGGTTGAGTGCCAGCCTGTGTTACCCCTGGGAGGAGGCAACACTTAGGAGGCAGGGCTTAGGAGCAGGTCATTAATAGTATGCCCTTGAAGGAGATACTAGAAACTCTGTCCTTCCTCCCTTTTCATGGGCTTCCTGGTGGCCATGATGTAAGAAGTTTTGTCCCACCTCGTGCTCCCCAGCCATGATGTTCTGTCTGAGCAGAAGCGATAAGCCAAGTGACTAGAACCAAAAATCTCAGAAACTATGAGTCAAAAGAGTCTTCCTTTCCCTTGTCTCAGGTTGCTAGTCACAGTGATGCTCTGAACAGATAGAGTTAATCTGTGCCTTTGTTTCCATGCTTGTGGAACATAAATATTAATAACATTGTTGTTAATATTGAACCTGTGAGGTTCAATAAGCACAGACATTTGAAGCACCATTATTTTATGACTAGGAGGTTATGACACCTTTGAAGAACTGCAAATTCTTAACCAAAATGGTAAGGCAGGACACAAAACCGTTTAACTCCTAAACAAAGTGATTGGACCTTCAAGGATGTCAATTGCTAGTTAGTAAAAATATGCAGACACAAAGAAAGAGAACACTCACAGAGTAAGATCCAGGAGTTCTCTAGGCTAATGATCATTCTGTATAAGCTTTCAACCAATCACTAGAGGCTTGCAAGCCACTAATATAGTCTAGATTATTCTTAGGCTCACAGCAGAGCCACATTACATAAGCAATCACAGGCCTTAGCTCAGATTTTCATAGGTTATATCTTACTTGGAATCTCCTATTTAGCTGAATAAGTCATATAACATCAAAGTTGCAAAAATACATAAAAATGCTTACTTACCATGCTATCTGTCGTCTGTCTGTCTGTCTGTCTGACTGTCTGTCTATCTATCATCTATTCATTAATAGAATAACTTTCTAGATTTTAAAAGAATAATTAAATAAATCAAAATTCTGGAAGCATGTCTGTTATAATATTTTTTACATTGTAGATCTTTCTGGATAAAAGTAGTTTATAACCTTTAAGATTCATATACAATTTATTACGTAAATTAAAGTAAAAGAAGAAAAAAATCTCCAGTATAGTGTCAATTCAAATTGGAGGAAGATATTTAAGAAAAAGATATTGACTATTTTGGTCTGGAAAGTATCTATAAAAACGTGAGATAAATGAAAATAATCTTGCCTTTAAATACCTGTCTAGTCTTGTAACTTAAGTACTGGCTTTACAGAGACTCATCTATCTGAAACACTATATGTTTCCAAGTGTTCAATCTGTAAGACACTGACTTCTGAAGCAGACCTAATTACTCTTTCCTCAGTGCACAGAGAGAACTGGGCTGACATGAGGAACAGGTCTATGACAGACCACCAGCTGTTTGACCTTGACAACGTGTTTTACCTTTCTTCCCTCAAGTTCCATCCTGCCTGTCTGTTTTATATAGCTCTCATTACAAACCACCTCAAAGCCTTCCGTTTCAGCACAGGGTGTAAAGAAATAGGTTTGTAAAAGAGAAGGGCACCCAGCCAGCACTTTCTGATTCTAAATTTTTAAATCATGATGATGGTTTGGAATATATTATTGTCCACGTCAATGTAACAGTTAAATAGTCACTGATCTTAGAGTGAAGACGTTGGAATTAGGGAATGATTAGCTAGAGATTCTCTATTTCTTAGATCCTGATAAACTTAATTAGAAACAGTAAGAAATGCTACTTTATCTATGGTGGTAGGTGGACACAGGATGTGTTCAGAGGATTTTAGGAACAGTTTGGAAAGGGAACTATTCAGAGTTCTCCAAATATACTCATAATATTTTGCTGTACTGAGACTTAAAAAATCCCAGCTATTTAAAAAAATGTACAAAAATGTACTAGTTAGTTGGTTGCATAAGTGATAATAAAGTAAGTTTATGGATTCCTCTAACTTTAGACATTATAGCTTTCATTTGATGATCTAAAATGTCACTTCTATTATAAGTTAAAGAAAACCCAGTCCATTGGAAAATATGTAAATATGAATTAAAGAAAAACATGCATTTGCATTGGAGTAATTTTAATTGCAACACAGATTTTTGTAAATTTAAGTGGTGGAGAGGTATTAGCATTTACTGAATAAGGCAGAAATTGTTTAGTCAACAATTTAAAAACCATTTAGTGACTACATTTTTTCCTTCTTCTTAGTTGCTCATATTAGGAGACTGAAAGACATAAAGATTTCATCTTTGGGCTCTGCATGATGTCATATGCAGGTAATCCCAGTACCTGAGAGCCCGAGACAGGATGACTACAAGTTCAAGGTCATTTTGGATACAGTAGCAAGACTCTTTCTCAAAAACTAAACCCAAACCAAAAGGAAACCTCATCACTTGAGTTTTAATGAAAAATTGAAACTCATTTCTCATTAGATTCCCTAATTCTCCATCGCAGTACTTATGGCAATTATAATTAATTTGCTAATAGTATTAACTCTTAAACAGTTGTTTTACCACTAGTCCTGAGCGTCTGAGCTGAGCTCTACAAGGAGATTATTTTTATTTTTATCAGCACTTTATTGGCATGTTATAAAAATATGAATAATAATGTGTTAGCTTTGTTGAGTACTTATATTTGGCCTTGGGTTAAGTATTTCATATATCTCACTTTAAAAAGATATGTGAATGTATGTCCTCCATAGCCTCAGAGAATTTTGAATTAAGATTAAGTTTGCAATTTATTCTGGAGGAGGTGCATTGGGAGGGGAGGATTTTTTAGTTCAGCTCTAGTGTGTAAAGAAACAGTTTGAGGACCAGCCGCTTGAGCTCTCTGGCTGGTGGTGGTGTCTCTCTGGTATGGATCTATAGAAGTAACCCATCTTCAACCACCATGATGGAACTTTCCCCTGAATTCTATAAGCCTGAAACAAGTCCTCTCCTCCCCTCCAAAAAATATTATTTATTTATTTGCAAGGAGAGAGAATATAAATGAGCTCACCAGCACCTCTTGCTGCTGCAAATGCAGATGAATGTGCCACTTTGTATATCTGGCTTCACATGTGTACTGGGGAACTGACCTGGGTCTGGTTTGCTTGACAAGCAAGTATCCTTAACCACTAAGTTATCTCCCCGACCCTTATATGTCTTTTTATTAATTTCATTTGATTATATTTATTGAGCTCAAAGGAATGTAAATTTATAATGAATCAAAAGACTCTAAATTTATACATAGAAACTGTATAAATTGTATAAATTTATTCAATATGTATATGCACAAACTGTATACATTTCAATTTAAAAGGCCCTTTTGCCAAACTCAAGGCAACCCAGAGTGAGAAGGCCTCATACATACACTTCAGCTACTCCAGGTCATGATGAAACCAAGGCTCAGAAAGGCACAAAGGATGCTTAAAGCAACAGAGGAATGTCAGTACTGTGTTTTTCAATGAGTGTCATGCACTGGGTATAGGAAGCTGAGCGATGGAGGGAATTAATCACTCTGACAGGATGTAGGTTTCTTATATGGATTTTTTTCTTCATCATTCATGTATGCAACCAACCAACCTTCAGGATAGCCACCTTTCACCATTATGAAGTGGCATGGGTACCAAGACAAGGAGGAAATGTAGAGAGAAGATGTACAGTCGACAAGAGTGTCTCTGAGATGTGACCAGTGGAAAGATGGAAAGCTGTGAAGGAAGTCCAGGAGGAAGTTTTCTCCTTCCACAGACAATAGTGAACTCATTTACTTTAGTAGAGCCACCCACTTTCATGGGTAAAAATATGTTTACGACATAAACCTTTTAATACAAAAGAAAGGAATTTGAATTTTCTTTGGATATCAATGCACAATTAGCTTATTGGTGTCTTGAGAGAAATTCCATTTCAGTGTGATTTCTCTCAAACACTGTAAGAAAAAAATCACTACAGCTGTCAGTCTTTGTCCCTGGACATTAGCCTCAGATGGATGAGATCATTTGTATGTTCACTGAACAAATATTGATGGAATGTTTATGTGTCAGACAATCTGTCGGACACAAGGATACAGGAATGATGAATTCAAAAGGTCATCCATTCACTTGGGTGACAAGATTTAACATATTGCTGAGTCTGATTTTTCAGATGGAAAATACTAATTTTGAAACATTAAGATCTCACTAACTTCTTAAACAAGTCATGCTAGTTTTCTGTTAGAGGTAGAGGCCAGAGGTAATCTGCCTGGATCCTTGGTACTTTCTCAACATATTACAACTGTAGCCAGTGTGAAATAGTGTTCCTGTGGTGTGTATACTCCTGAGGAAGCATCCTGCATGTGTAGAGAGACTGAGGCAAGGCAGGGCCTCAGGAACTGACCTTAAAAGCTTAAGAGCAGGAGACTTTTGAAACCTAATGGTTTCACTTTTATCCCAGATCCAAACATGTTAAGGCATCTCCTTCCAATTGCAGACAGCGCCTGTAGACTTTATGCTGTGATCCCCGCTCCTGGTCAAGTCTCATGACCTTGGCAGTGACTCTTCACCTGCTTTGAAGAAGATGCTTACAAATTATACACTCTGAGAGTGGAGGTGATGGCTTCAGTTTGGGTGGCATTCTGAAGAGCTCCTTTGTCCTATAAAGAAATGAATCCTGCTGCCAGCTCCTCCTCCTTCTCAGACCTCCTCTTCTCTAAAGTGGAGGAGAGGTGGTTACTGCCTCCCAACCCCCTTTTGCTTTGCCATCCTCTTGGCTCCACTCTGGTTTCATGACCTCTGAGTTAATCCTCCTTTTCTTCCCATGAACAAGTGTCAGCAGGCTGACTTCAAACAGCCTGCAGCAGGTCACAAGGTTTAATAGACACATGGATAATCATCTAAATTATATTTTCAGGCCTGATGGGGTAGACAGTCGAGTAGAGGGTAACTGTACCACGTTCCCTGTTAATCAGCAAGGTCGGTGTGTCACCTAGTGTGGCTGTCCTGCCTTTCTCCCAGAGGGGCTGCTCTTACTGACTCATTAGCTAAGGCAGCTGCTGTAACTTTCTTCTCCCACAGTTTGTTGGTTCCGAAATGACATAAAAGCCAAATGTGGATACCACTCAAACAGCAGATGCACGCTTTTCATCCTCAGGGAATCTTCTGCCCTCTGCTTGTAGATCAACACAACAGTTGTCGCTGATTTTCATGACCTGTTAACACTTAGGAATTTTCACATTAAAGAGCTTTCTCCTGTATCAATTTCTTATAGCATTTAGCAAAATTCCATCACTGATTGCATGTTACTGATTGTTCCATGATTTTTAACTTTAAAATGAGTCAAAACTATGGAATTACTCTAAAGACAAAGCAACCAAAATAGCTTCACTTCTTAAAATTCAATGCTAAATATGCTTTTGGAACTGGCAAAGAGATTAGTATCTTGAGTTGCTTTTATAATCCCAGTTCATACAATTTGGTTACACATTTTAAGTTTATTATCAAAGAAACCAGCCATGTTTCCCCTGACACAATAGGAAGTTAGGATGTATTTAAAACTGAAATTCTAAAAAAAAAAAAACAATGAACTGATATCATTCAAAATTAGTCAGTATATCTGATATATAAGTGAACATGATGTAATATCTCATTTATATAATAGGTCATAACTTACAAAAGGCTTTGATATGCAGTTTCATTTTATTTGATTTGCTTTTTTCATGTGTTGGGGGTTAGGTGGTGAGTCTGTGTGCTATGTGTTTTTAGTATACGGAAGGGGATTGTGCAGGTGTGCACACACATGCAGTGCCAGAGTAGAATGTGTGGTAATCTCCTCTATTGCTCTTCCAATTTTAGTCCTTGGAACTCTCTCCCTGAACCTGGAGCTGCTGTTTTCAGTCAGACTGGCCGACCAGAAGGTCCCAGGGATTCTCTTATCTTCACCCACCTCTGTACTGGGATGGCAGGCATGCATGGCCACACCTAGCATTTTATGTTGGTGATGCTGTGGATTGGACTCAGGTCTTTATGTTTATATGGCAAATACTGTTAGCCACTTAGCCATCTCTCCAGCTCCTTTACTTTATTTTTTTAACAACAAGCCAGTAAATAGGTTGGGGCAAGTACCCTCTCTACTTTGCATATCATAACATTTTTCTGAGAAGCTGAGTAGTATGCTTAATACTAAGGTATACTGAGGTAAAACAAGCTAAGTAGTATGCATAATGTCACTGAGGTAAAACAAGATAGAGCCAGCTCACAAATTCAGGGCTTCTGATGCCACACCCAACCCATATAGATATAATTGAACAATATTTTGCAAAATGTGATATTCTGGTGGAATGCACTAGTGGTTTTTTATTTAATGAAAGCTATTTGCTCAAAGACAGCCAAATGGCAGAGCTTGTAGGTAAATTGCGTTTACTCAAATTAGCATTCTAAAATGAGTGGAATCAGATAGACTGAACTGATTCAATAAGAAGAGGGTTGATTGTCAAAATAGCCACATACATTATGATGTTTTTCTAAAATCTTGGATCGCTGTCAAGAGCGTGAAATCTGTACAAGCCACAGATACATGAAATCATACTTTGGGTTGATGATGAAGAGACTAGAAACCTAACAAATGGCACACGAATGAGTCAAATGAAAGCCAGAATCAAAAGAAATGGCCGATCTCCATAAATTCCAATCTAACAATATTTTAAGACATTTTCTGGATTGTATGTATTTTTACTATTCTCTCATAAACACAGCAAAAAGAAAAGAAACAACAGTCAGAATCTTCCAGACCAAGTGTGGGTGAACCATTCAGGGGACTAAAGTAGGAAGTGGATGCATCTGGAGTCCCATGGTGAAATTGCCAAGGGCTGGAGATCATCTCAGAAAGAAGACAAGGACATTCAAGTGTGGACAGGATTCACTCCAAGACACAGAGTTTTTAATGATTGTTCACATGCTTACTGAAGGTATCATCACACTTTATCTAACTCTATGATGAACAGGGAAAAAAGGAACTGAAGATTTCTTTTAACATTTTTAATTGAAAATCTTCATATATTAATATACTGCAATTTGATTGCATTCCCTTCCTGCTAGTGTCTTTGGTCCTACCTCCTCTGCCCCTTTCCTCCTGATCACTGTCTCTTTCAAAGTATTCTTCTATTATGATATCTCATTCTTTTCCTCCTCCATTCGTCATGTCAAAATGTTGATGGGCTCAGAATCATGCAGTCTTGTGGGGGTAAAAGCAACCTTATGAGGTCATGAATGCTTCAGTCAGTTCATGTGAGGATGACTGTGTCCCAAAGTTTGCTTTCCCACCTTGTGGTTCTTGCAATCCTTCTAACCTACCCTTCATTGTTCCCTGAGTTTTGGAGATATTCACTCAGACTTATATTCTAAAACAAAAAAAAACCCTGCTTTGTTAATTAAAAGAATCCTTTTTATTTCCATTACTGATTAATTGGAGAAATTCCAAACAATGCAGGCCATTGGCAAAGAACCTGGTTACCCATAAGGACTACATGGTAAGAGCCTATTGCTAAAGACACCATGGACTGTGGTCACAGGATATTGAGAGATCAGCTGCCTGGTGGCTAGCTTTCATAGTGATGGAAAGTGCCATGGGAGAAGCTGGGGGATAAAGCCCCCAATAGCATGGATAAGCAGTGGATCTTGCAAGCTACAAAATCAAACATCCAGGGAAGATGCAATCGTGGTACATAGGTTATGGGGCAATCAACTGCTCTCTGATTGTATAGGGGTCTGCTCAGTGGGAGGGAATTAAATCATAGACCCTAGAAGGAAGCTTCAACTGTTCTTTGGCAAAAAGGAGATACTATGCCCATGAAAAAGTCTTCTAAATGTCTACTATTATCACCTCTGATCGATGCTAGATAATCAGTTTTTTTTTTTTAAGTGGAGACCCAAGTCCATAAGAATGACAAGGACAGAACTCTGACTGCCTAGCATGAGACAATTAATGTCTGTCATATCAGTCAGGGCCTAGGAAACATTACGGAGGAAATGGTGAATTAAAATTGAATGCTACCCTCACTGTTAGCCTAAGAACCTCCTCCAGGGAAATGGCATGGACACCAAGGAGACTCAACACTCTTCAAAGCAGAAAATTAGAAGCTGCTGAGAGCTCAGCACAAATGTGGACACTGGACATGGTGGAAGAGGAAGTGAAAGAATATGAGCCACAGGGTAGGGAGGTATACTCTGAAATGTTATTCCCCATCCACAGAGACTGGGGCATTAATGACCCCAAAATGATTATTGAGAACCCTATTGAGGAGGAATCTGAGGAACTGGGGTGGTGTGGGCAGACGGGACATAAGAGTATAACTCACTGGGAATATGACCAATTAGCAATGTGTTCGTATATTAAAGTTCTCAGCATTTTGTAAAGGAAAGTTCCATTTTCAAAGATTGATCAAAAAAGTATGCTTCTGTTTTTACAAGATATTCTTAGAAGAACTTTTACAAAACCAGATACTTGGTCCACCCTTTCCTTTTAATTTTAATAGATCTGCATCATGCTTAACAACAGCAAATAAAACCAAGAAATAGTAATTCATACCATCAAAATAATCATTCAAACAAATTGAATGTGACATTTTGCCTATGCAAATCATGAATGGCTTTAAATCTCTTAGAAAATTCAAGAAAAGTCTTAGAAAACATCTTGATTATTCAGAACCACTTATAGTAATAACTGGACCATGTTGAGAAAAAGAAGAAAACCACGCTGGTTCTGTAAAGAATATAAGGATGGCCAAACTAGGAATGGACTCCAAGTTGCAGGAAGTATTATGTTAGCTTTCCATTTCTGAGACATCTCCTTGGGATCATCAACATGAGGGAGTCTTTTGGACCAGCGTTTTGGAGATTTAAATCCATAGTTGATTGGCTCTATTGCTTTGAGCTAGTGACAGCCTGGCTTGGCTTAAGCACATGGATGAACGAGACTGCTTAACACATGGGCAAGGAATGAAGAAAGAAGAAGAGACCAGGGTCCTACAAAATCCTTCAAGAGCATGCCTCGGATCACCTAGATCCTACCTTTATAAGGTTCCACCATCTCTCCATAGCACCAAGTTGGCACCAATCCATATTAACAGCATGGATCTTTGAGAGACCTTCAAATCCTAACTGAAACAAATGGGAACAATATCTCCTTTGCAGCAATACCTAACCTCTAGGCATTTCACATGCAAAGAGAAAGTTCTGTGAGAGACAAAGAATTAGCTTTACCTATCATGCCATAAAGAAAGGGGATACAGAAGAATTGTATAGAAAAGAGAATGGGCCTGAGTATATCACCCTCAAAGCAGTTATCTTTATATGAAAACAACAACACAGAGTATATGTTCAAGAATTGTAAAAGCCAATGGTCTCAAAGTGCAGTTCCTGTACCAGAGGCAGGGCATCCATAGTACCTGAGACCTTTCAGACATGTGTTCTTGGGCAGCAGCCCACATCTCATTAAGCCACAACATGAGTTGGGCAAGCAATCTGGTTCAACAAGTCACCAAGGTGATTTCAATGCATGTTCAAGTATGACACTCACTAGCTTCAGAACAGCAGAGGAAGCAATGAGACGTGAGAGAGTGATGCCAGCCAGCAGCAGCAAGGGAAGCCCTGGTTTAGCTGGTCCTGTGTCTGGGCGGGGGCGGGGAGGAGGTTCACAAGCATCCAGAATGCACATGAGCAGCCAGAAACCCTTAAGAACTAGATGAAACTTAAGTGAACTCCAGAGGGTTCTAGAAAGAAATTAGATAGTTAGTTGTGGATATAATCTTCAAATCCACTGTGGCACAGAGTCCCTTTAAACCTTGGGCCAAGTAGCGGCAATGGGCAGACCATGTGGCATCTGGCAAGAACATGACCACAAGGTTCTGTGAGGCCCTGTGAATGAAAACTGTGATGTTCTGAACTTGGGCTTTGTAGTGCTTATAAACATCCAAGGAGTGAAAGGAAGAGAAACTTAGACAGGACCTAATTCTAGCTTTTCATTTATTTAAGATGTTTTAGATTAGTGAGATTTAAGAAGATATTTGGCTCACTTAACTCTATAATACTTGAGATCTTTCTTTAATTATTGCCACAAAGTAATCAATTACTCTACATTTCGAGTTCCTTAAAGAAAAAAGGAGGTATTTTTATTCTCTTCAGAGAACTATTGAAAAGAAAAACAAGAAGAGAGGAATGAGACTGAGAGAAAACTAAAGAAAAACAAGAAGAGAGGAATGAGACTGAAGAGAGGGATGAGAAAGGATCTCCTTACATGGAAGTGGTTGTCTCATTATTAGAATATGAGGACTAAGGACAATTGTCATTTTTTATTATCCATTATTCAACCCTTTCTTAGTTTGGAGGAATGCTCTATGATAAAGCCTGAAACGCCTGCTGCCTCTGTTTGGTATGGCATTTACCTTTAAACAACCAACAAGAAGCAGCTTATGGAAGGAAAGGATTTATTTTAATTTGCAGTTTGAGGGGAAGTTTCATCATGATGGGGAAAGTGTTGCATGAACAGAAAGAAAGCCAGGCATCACATCTCCGTAGCAACAGAAAGGAAGTAGTCTTAGTATTGACCTTGTGGCTGGACTATATTACTCCAAAGTCAGCCCTTGGCAACACAAATCCTTAACAAGGCTCCACTTCACAAAGGCCTAACAACTCTGCCAAAGTGCCACCAAGTATTCAAAACACATGAGCCTATGGGGAACATTTCATTCGAACCACACCACATCTGGCACTCAGGACAAGGACATGGGACCTCAGTCAGCTTGGCCATTGAGCCATCTTCCCAGTCCCTTTTGTCTTAAAACTCAATCCAAATTGGACTTTTAACATTACCAGAATAAATTATTCTAGCCATTATTTCCCTTCTCCCCAATTTTCCATTTCCCTCCACACATGGACACAGATTAAGTTTATCATTAATAATATGAGTGAGTTGGATAACATCAAAGAAAACACAAACTAATAGCCTCTGAGTTGAAAATGATCATAGAATTTTATTTCTTTGTTTGTTTGCCATGTGGAGAGTTCACATTTAAAATTTTGTTACCAATGTATAATCCTTGGACGATCTTCCATTAAGACGGAGTCTTTGGTTTTCATTGAAGAATCAGATCTGACAATATTGAACAAGCATTCCAAAAATGGCCACAGCCCTCTTGATGGGGCTGTTTTTCACCTTCTGTTTTGCACGTCCTTTCCACACCCCATTGCCTCACATTTGACCTAATTCTATCATTTACATTAATCCACCTCTGAAAGGATTGGTGTTTGCAGCACTTTAAGGTTTGTAAAATCTGTTTCTGGTCTTTAAATTTGTAAGGAGACCCCCAATTTTGGAAGAGGAGTTTACAGATCCATTTCACGTTCTGCATATCAGGTAATGGGGATGGTTTAGGGATAGAACATGATCATGAAAATACCTAATGCTTTGGAAAACATTTAGTTTTGTGGCTGGGCAGTGTTCTTCATTTATCATTGTGAATAAAAGTCTTAAAGTATCTTAAAAGCTGTCAATAGTGTCACAAATGACAGCTGACAGATCTGGATTTGCATCCCAGGTCTGTCTCTAGATGCTGGTACCCCTCATACAAGGATATCATGTACTCTAACTGATAAGGTGAGGCAAGAACAGTATTTGGCCCATAGAATTTATTATGGTACATCACCTACTGTGTGAGGTGGTTCCAGTCACGTCTACCAGTTTCAATGGAAGAATCCTAACTTGTAAATAATTTTTCTAGTAACTTCCATTATAATGCTCCATAGACCTACCTGCCCATTTTCTGAATGGGCCCAGTTTCCTTAATCTATTAAAGTCCTGGATCATCATCTTTTTGTCATTGCCAGTTACTAAAACAGGCTTACTTTCACTAAAACTTTCATCGTATGCTCTTCCTGAGCAGGAGAGAGTTGTTGCTCCTGTGGCCTATGGTGGGTGAAGATATATGCTTGTTTTGCTCTAAGAGCTCTATTATTCAAGCAAGCACAAATCAAGGTATTATGAGTGAGAGTCTCAAATCTGCTGAATGTAAGTGAAAACCTGAAGTATGAGTTAGAAGATGGGGAAGAAAAGGCAAATCCTGACAGTGATCCTAGGTGTGACAGGGTCCACTGTTAGTTTAGGAGATTGGTAGGAATGCAGGCAGCCTGAGGAAGCTAACAAGAGGCCTTGACTGACAGCCAGAAAGGACACAGGCATCTCAGATCTTCAGCATGAGTGATGGGAAATCAGCCACCCACTGCATGAGCTTGAGCGTGGCCACTGTCCCATCAGCCCCCCACAAAAATCAACTTGTCTAACATTCTGATTTCAGCTTTGCAGTTCTGAGGAGTGGACTCTCACATCGTTCCTGAATTTCTTAGCTACCACACTGTGAACTAGTAAACCAATGATGTTTTAAAATTCTAAGTTTATTGTCATTTTTTAACCCAACAATAGAAAATTAATAGTGAGAGGTAATTGACATAAATTTCCCAAATTTACTTCTCTTGATTTGGGGCAGAAGGAAGGACAGAGGAAGTTCAGTCCCTTCCCCAGAAGTCATCACTGTTGCTCTGGCTCATTATGTCCACCTGATGTGGGTGGCGAAGGGGCTCACAGAAAGTAGCTATTGGGCATGAGTCTTCCAGGCTATCCCTACATAGAGCCTCATGCATTTTGTTTCCTCTCATGCTGAATCCTTGATAAGCCTGTACTAGAACCTAATTTCTTATGACTTTGGAGACTTCAACTCTGGGTTTTGATGCCTGGGGCTGATAATGCCTCTGATTCCATAAAACTCAATGACTGATCCTTGCTCCTTCCTAAGCTGGCGAATCTCAGATAATGTAAGATCCTTCTCCGTCTCGGTACTTCAAGATGATTCCTATAATTTGTCAGATGTGATCAAAGGACTTTCTCTCTCTTGAAGTCATCTACAAAGTTCATAGGTAATGACCTCAGAGAGGAGAAGTAGGTTGGCCCCTCTCTTTCCCTGGAGGAAGCAGAAGAGAGAAGGTAGTCTCTCCACTCCAGCAGTACATTCCCCAAAGGACGTCTATCTTCCCTCACTCTTTCCCCATGTATCTGCAATTACTGAGAATGGCTCAAAAGAAGGCTTATTTCTACTGATATGTGAAGAATTTGGAAGCTAAAGAATTTGATAACATTCAGGAACAGGAATGTTATTCCTATTCTACTACAAAAGTAATGCATTTTAATGAATTTGAAAAGATGTCTTCTACCTATTCCTATGGCATAGAGCAAAGGAACTTTGTAAATAGAACATGTGTTTAATTTTATATTTGGTTTGATTAGTATCACTTAATTAAAAAATATTAATTAAAAGTTTCCCAGGCATCATATTAAATAAGAGTGATCACAGAGTCCCAAGATCTGAGAGACTTGGTGAGTGTGAACGTGTGTAGCATGTGCACATGTAGGTGCTTGTGTATGTTGAAGGACAGACAGAGATAGGAATAGCAGAGAAAAGGGTAAGCTCGAGGGATCGCAGCTAGCTAACTCTGGTTTTAGCTGGAGCATTCATAATTATTTCCCCCTCTTGAACAAGAACTGAGAGAATGGGCAGAGGAATTTACATTGATTGAAATAGAATTTGGATGAGGTTATGAATATTTCAGTTGAAATAAGAGGTAGGCTCACTTAACAAAAATTTTTACCCAGAGAACTTTAAGGTTCATCCATGACTGTTGCCTCAAAATTACTTCTTAGCATGATGAATCTATGTACTTCATTTTTTTTGGAAAAGAAAAAAAAAACAGACTAAAATAAAGGAAACTTTTTGATAAGTCAAAGGCTTTCTTTGATCTCCCCCAAACTGGAATTTCACTGAAAATTGATGGGTAACTCTCTACTTGCAAATCCTCAGAAATGTCTTGGAAAATTGGAGTTTTCCAAATCAGAAGGATAGATTACAGGAATGCCTTTTTCTCCTTTTGAATATGAAATTTAAAATTTATACTATTTTATTATACATGATAAAAAGAAAAATCCTTATTCTGCAGGTCCGAAAAAGCAACTTTTGAAGTTCCGATGTATTTATCAACATACTCATTAGAGGCATTTTTCCCCCTCCCAGTTTGGAAAGAGTTTGAAAACCAATACCAGTATGGTTTAGATATTCATAATTGTTTACACATGTTTCGGTAACAAAATATATTTGGAGGGTGGCACTTTACTTTAAGGATTTAGGGCAGCTGGAAATTATTATCATTATGGTTTAAAATGTTCTGACTGGATAATGGTGTTAAAAGAATATAGCACTCTGGAATGTTTCCTCTTAACATGGAGCACACATCATAGTATTGGATTGAGCTGTTTAGATATGGATTGGCCGATGCCTAGTTACATGTGAAGGTATCTGAAATAATGGGTTCTTCGAAGCAGCATCGCAGAGAACACGCCTGTGACTTGTCATGAGTGATATTGCTATGGTACATAAAAACCTTACTAACCCATTTTGACAATTCATGTTTCACATACTACAGTGACAGATTCTAATTAAATCTTTAAAAAATAGGATATCGCTTTCAATCATAAGTATACAGATACCTTGGAGAATGCAAATTTCGTTTCCTATTTGCTTCTCAAAATAAAGAAGATGATTAATAAGGGATTCTGTGGTTCCCAGAACCTGCTTCTCCATAGCAGCTAGTGTTAACAGCCAAGAGGAAGCAAGGTTCAAAGGAAATCCATTGAACATTTGTGCTCTGGCTAGGAAAGCGGGTGAGAGGCTGTTCACTGGTGGCATGTGGCCAGCTGGCAAGGGAGGTGGAGTGCCAGACCAAAGGGTGATTGTGATCACAGATGGACTTAGCATGAAAAGGAGGATGCCACGGTCCCATGCAAGGCAGGCTATTTTGGGGGCTTTACACGGATCATTTGTTTTCATTTAGTGCCAATCCGGACAGAGAGAAATCTATTTGTTTAGTTCTTAATGAAAATACAAAGCACAAACAGCAATGGAGATTGGTGTGATAATTGTATTTTATATACTGATTCTATGACCTGTATTTATTTATTTCTTGACGGGCTATTGAGGATTTGCAGATTTGCGATGTAGGGTCTCATCTTGGTAGACATTACTCCAGGATTTTTGCATGTACGTCATGTGGTGTGCACGAAAATGTGTATTCATGCTCACCACGTATCTGCATGTGGAGGTCAGAGTCTGGCGCTGGACATCTTATTTCGTCACTTTCCACCTGAGTCTTTGAGCCAGGGCATTTTGCTCACTGACTGTTAGTCTAATTCACCAACAAGTCCCAGGAGTCCCCCTGTCTCTGGCTTCCCAGCACTGGGATAACAGGTAATGCCACACAGGACCAGCATTTACGTGGGTGCTGGAGATCTGAGCTTGGATTTTCATGGTTTCCCAGCAAGTGTTTTGCACACTGAGCCATTTCCTCAGCCTCACAGAATTTCAAAGTCATGATTTACTATTTTTCTGTGTGTGTCATGTGCATATGTGAGTGAACAGGTGTGTGCAGGCACATACACACGTGTGTGTGTGTGTGTGTGTGTGTGTGTGTGTGTGTGTGTGTAGGCTTGAGGTTGATATTCTTCAGCCTCCATTTTTTTATTGACACATCATCTCTCTCTTGTATCCCGGGCTTTCTGATTAAGCTAGTCTAGCCAGGCAGCTTGCCCCAGAGGTCCCTGTTTCCACCTTGCATATGTTGGGATTATAGACATCCACCTGACTTTTACATCTGCACTCTGGTTCTCAGCACTTTGCTGAATGAGTCATCACTGGAGCCTTTAAGTCATGGTTTACAACTGCCTGTGGTGGTTTGAATCTAACCTCAAGTGTTTGTGATTAAGCCGCATGCTTAGTCCACAGCCTTTGCTGGAAGATATGTATCATTGGGGGCAGGTCTGAAGGTTTATTAGCTCAGCCCTACTGGGTGTAACCTCTCTCTTCTTCCTCCCTGCTGACATGTGATGAGGGTCGCCAGCTTCCCACTATGCTTTGCATGCTTTCCCTAGCACGATCAAGCTTCTCCTTGACACAGTGGCTAGAACTAAACCCCTTCCTTCCACAAGATGCTTCTGGGCAAGTGTTTTTTTTTTAAATTTATTTATTTGCAAGCAGAGAGATACATACAGAGAGAGGGAGAGAGAAAGAGAGAGAGAGGGGAAATCCAGACACAGGTGCCACCTTGTGCATCTGGCCTATGTGGGTACTGGGGAACTGAACCCAGGTCCTTAGGCACTGGAGATAAGTGCCTTAACCGCTGAGCCATCTCTCCAGCCCTGGGCAAGTGTTTTGTACCTGCAACTAGAAGGTAACTGCTAATTACTAACTATATTGTATTCCTTTCATAAAAAACCTTTATGGTTGTTATAGTCTGTGATATCAGGACATTGCCACTAAATCTAAACAAAAAAGGGCTTGGAGCTGCCAACTGCTTATTCTAAAGAAGAGATGGAGAATTTTTTAATCAATGCAAATAGCAAGTCTGTGATGCATCATAATTTTATCAAATTAGAATGAATATTTCTGCATTAGTGACTTTCTAAAGGACATGGACTTGGCTCCTTAAACTTGGGACATGTGTACATATGGCTTCAATTGCTCTTGCAAAAAATGTAATCGAATCCTTTTATGCTAATAAAATAATTTTCAAATTTTAGAAATGTTACATAGTTATGGTGTGAAAATATAGAATGAGACTTGTTTCCCCTTATTTTATTATTGGTTATGAATAAGTTTACATGCTTGTGCAATACCAGCTTAAAATAATGGTACTTTTAAAAGATGGTAAATACAAAAAGTCAAATTACACTACATTTGTACCTTGTGACTGACAATACACACATAACAGTCGTCTTCTGTCTACATGTTTATTTTTAAAAAAGAGACCAAGAACATTGATCTCTTCACCCATAATAATAATATAATCTACCAGATAATAACTGTGAAAGATCTTCCTGGGTTTAGCCAAGAAATTCTTCTGCTCTTGTTAAATCACTCTCAAATTCTTTGTCTCTAAGCTATGATTCTAAAAACACACATTAAAATAATCACACAACTGTCGGAATTAAAACACATGCTCAAGGCAACACTTGCACTCGATACTGAAATTCAGTTCTTCCACATTCACTCACAATTTACTGTTCCAATCACCACATGGAGATCATTTTGCAAGGCCTTTTATCTCTGGACATCCTATTCAGCTTAGACTTCAAGTGAGCAGGCTAGGGATCTCTAATA
>PVHP010015779.1:0-37187 GCA_004024765.1 Zapus hudsonius | reverse complement strand
CTAAGTGAGATCACCCATTCTCAGAATGACAAAATTACATGTTGTCTCTAGAATGCAGCTCCCACCTTCAGTGTTTATGTGTTTGTAAATGAAAGGAGGTGAGAATGGTAGAGACCATGGATCACTGAAAGACTGAGAGGGAAAGGAGCTTGGAGCCAGGAACAGAGGGCAAGAAGACACATGTGAGACGAAAACAGAGGGGGACCCAAGGTGTGAGGAGGGCACGAGTGAGATAGAGAAGAGAGGACTGTAGACAATAAAAACAAGTTTTGTTTGGAAAATGCTATAACGAAACCTGTAGACTAAGAATTAATTTTAAAAGGTAATTATCTCAAATTTGCTTCTCTTTCTGATAATAAATTTTCTGTTTACATATAAATGTCTATTTCTGAGAAACACAAACCATAATATATGTATATTCTCTCTGAATTTAAAATATCTTTTTCTTTAAGAAAAACACACTTGTTTTTTTAATATTTATTTATTTATTTAAGAGAGAGAAAGAGGCAGACAGAGAGAGAATGGGTGTGCCAAGGCCTCTAGATATGGCAAACGAACTCCAGATGCATGTGCCACGTTGTGCAGCTGGCTTTACATGGGTATTGGAGAGTCAAACTCGGTTCCTTCTGCTTTGCAGGTAAATGCTTTAACAATTAAGATATTTCTCCAGCCCCATGTTTTTTTAAAATATTTTTTCAATTATTTTATTTTTCTTTTTTCCATATTTTTGTAAATAATTACACATATTGCATGAACAAGCTTATGATAGTACCATTTCCTTCCTCCCTGTCCTCAACCTACTGGGAGCTCTCCTAAGTGGACTGCTGGGTCAGTCCATGAGAAATGGGGTTATGGATTGGATGAGAGGTAGACAGTTTTTTTTTTCTTTCTTTCTTTGTATGCTGATGGGGCCAATGGTTCTGGATATTCTCCCCCACCATGGCTCTTACAGTCTTTCCGCCCCTTCTGCTCAGATCCCCAAGTCATGGTGGGTGAGTTTTAGGTCTGCTTTACTGTTGAGCTCTTAAGAGTCTCTGGATTTCTGCTTTAGATTGTGTTGGGAATCCTCAGTGTGTGTCTCTATTATCCTTTCACAGGTTATCTGACTTGCTGTGCATGTAGGGTCTCTCACTCACCTTAGCACTTCCTCAAAAGTTTTGTTTGGCCTCTATATCATAAGTTAGAGGTAGTTCATCTCCTGCCTGGGTGACAGGCAACTTCTCAGGTCCTGTTGGTGGGAATGGGTTGTTCACATTCTTGCTGCCTTCTGAAACATACAAACAGAATCTCCAATGGAGAGTGAGATCAGTATAGGTTATATGAGACAAACATTGTTAATTTGATGAGATCCTAATGGGTGTAGCTTCTCTGTAGATCTCTGGTTGGTGGAGTTTTCCCCCTTTGAGCCCACGTTCTTGTTGCCAATATTGGATTTCCATGGATCCCAGTTCCAGTTAAGGGTGCTCTGACATCAAGGGATCTCTTAGCCAATCAGCAAGCCATTGTGTGATGGGTCAGGTGTCTGCAGAGACCTCCCATATGGCAGGCCAGCAGAAGCATCTCTGAATCTCCTGGCCTTAAGAAGGTAAGGCCTACCCCGTGGGGGAAGGCTCCAGATTTTTCTTTCCCTCATGAACCTCTCCTTCTCATGATGGGAGCCCTCTGTTAGCTTTTCTTCTTCTGCTTGTTTACCTGAACAACATAAGTTCTATTAAACTCTCTGACACGTATTTTCCCCCTACTTGTGGCTGGAGAACTCTGTAACTCCCCATGCTCCCTTAAATAATATGATTTTTATGAACCACACAGACCACATGGTAACTGGGTAGCTTTCCTATCTAATTCCCCCTTCCCTTAATTAATTAATCTAGAATAAATATATGATAAAAATACTTATTTCTGTCCCTGTGTATAATTCTTTTGCATTAGAGGACACGAACTCGGTGGGGAAATGTAGCGGTAAAAAAACAGATATAGCTGTGCCAAAACTTCTTCGTTACAATTGATTACCTAACTAGGTTTAGTGACACTTTTGCACAGATAGATGATCACTTCTTGGCTTGCTGGTCTCCACCATGTAGCATCACTCAGTGTTGTATATCAGTGACCTCTGCTTCTCAGAATATCTTTGGTCAGTTTTCCCTGGAAGCTCATATAACACCTTCCAGCACTACAGATGCTACCATCTGGGTCCAGCCCATGTTGTTACAAAATATCAATAAATATTTTTGTGGTTCTTAAGATAGTTAATTTAAAAGTTGCTAGATTGCTTTAATTTTTCTCTATGAAGCTGGTATGTGAATATTTTCACTTCAAGGTGGATATTTTACATGTTAAAATAGAAAATGAACAATTTCCAGTACTCTGTTACCCAACATTGTGCTTGTGGGTAACAATGCTATACTGAACACACAAATGCAGTGTGTGTTTTAACCACAATAAAAACAAATTGTGCATATAGACTGAATTATTTTTTGTAGCTTGTTAAGCTGAGTTCAGTTTTTATTTTCTGTTAGAGAAACTCAATTTCGTGTGCTTTCAATTTGAATTATTCTATTTTATATGATTTGACATGATTTAGAATGAAGCAATTAACTTACTCATCCATCCATATTTTCCCCCATTTTGCCTGGTGTAGCAAAATAAACCTAGAAAAAAGAAGGAAATACCTTACCTTCTTCACATTCCACAACAATCTTATGACTAGAGATAACTTCATATCAAAAGATGGAAGTTTTATTAAAATTTTATTAATCACTTAATAGACATGAAACATTGATAGATGGGATGTGGGGGTAGGGTGGTCAGTCTCTTCATGAATCATTTACCTCTGTGCCTGGCAGGATGCTTCTTAGCACACAAGAGGCTCTCAGCACACATGTTAATATACCAACAAGTGTGGAAATGTATCGCTGGGGGTGGGTGGTCCTTGAGACCTTGTATTCCAGGCCCCTGGCCAGTGCTCTCTCCTAAATACTTCCTCCCAACTGATGTGATAAGATGTGACTCTCTGGGGTCTGCACTGCCATAATTTCCCTACCAAGATAAAAGTTCCCCTTGAAACTGTTATCTGAAATAAAACCTTGCCTGTCATTAGCTGTTTCTGGTAGTGAGTTTTGTCACAATGATAAGATATCTACGGCAGTAGCCATATCTCTCTTCACAAGGTATAGAAGTTAATGATTCAACAGACAAGTATGCCTAATAAGTCCATAGTAAGATTTGAAGACCTCACAAAGAAAAAGTAGTGGATGAGCTTTATAGATGTGGCTGCAGTTAAAGGTGCTTGGCTGCAAAGCCTGCTGGCCTGTGTTCAGTTCCCTAGTATCCATGTAATGCCAGACACAAATATGGTGCAAATATCTGGTGGATCATTTCCAGTGCAGAACACCTTCTCTCTCTCTCTCTCTCTCTCTCTCTCTCTCTCTCTCTCTCTCTCTGGAAAATAAATAATAATATATTTTTTAAAAAGAGTGATAAATGCTATGATACAGTGATATGGAAACAGGGAAAAAGTACCTGGACCACTCTGTAAAGGTAAAATGAGCCTTTCAGAGGAAATGATGTCTGAAACAACACATTTACCAATCTCACAGAGAGGTTAATGCAATCATGACGGGACTCAACCTTGGCCTGTGCATTCACAATCATACTAGCCTGCTGTGTCTTCCTTGCCACTGTAACAAACTGAACATGGCACTATTTCTAGAAACCTCAATCATTCAGAATATTCTTCAGAGTATGAAATGTTCAGTGATAGACTCTGAGAGCCAAAGCACCTCATGAAGCCTTGTCCCTTTTCTTGATAAGAAGAGCTGCATTCAGCTTAAGCACCCAACAATGTTCTTTAAGACCAAGTAGACAAGAGCATAAGTAAAACCAGGATAGGAGGCACACCATCTTTTAAGATTTCCATTCAAAATACCACTATTCTTAATGCTTTCAGAGTTGGAAGAGACATATACAGAAGCTCTTGTCCTTGAATGCCAAATGCTGTATCTCCATCAATAATGTCTAAGTAAAAATGACAAGTGAAAATGGTCTTTTGTACCCCCCTAGATCCCTGTATTTGGATGCTCCCTTCCTGATATTTGTAGGTTTCTCCTTCAACTTCATTAGGTTTTGCTCAATATCAACTCTAGATAGTACTTTTATGAATTTCATACTACACATCTTTATTGGCTTTCTACATTTTCTTCTTGCTTAATTATTTTTCTCACCACTTAGAGTCCTCTGAAATACTAATAGTTCACTTATTAACTTAATATTTTATCTTTTCAGTTGTATTATATGAAGACAAAGGATTTATCTTTGTTCTGTCTTGGAGAACCAGCACATGGTACTCAGTCCCAAGTACTGAGCAGGATGGACAGATCATCAGATCATCAAGAAGTTTTTTTTTTTTTAATGAATGAAAAAAAGAAACCCAACATTTACTACATTGCAGATTTCTTTTTCTGTGAGCCAAGTCCTATATTCAACCACTTATTAAATATATCCACTTGGATATCCCAAAAGCAACTCTGCTAGCACAGCACATTCATTATTCCTAACCCGTCAATATCTCTATTCCAGAGATTATCACAAAATCCCATGTCTTGGTGGTATTGTGTAATCTTCTCAGAGTTTTCAGCCTCCATTCCCAATATTTCTATTTTCTTAGTAATTATCTGAACCCTATCTTGAGAACTCATTCTGTAATCCATTGGTTCCTGTTAGTTACCAACATACAAATTACTGATGACATTTCAGCACCCTGAGGATGAAAACCTATGCCTTCTTCGTCTCCCTCTCCTGTCTCATCTTCCATCATGCCTTTCTTTTACCATCCTGAATCACCAACTTCTTTCTAATCTC
This sequence comes from Zapus hudsonius, assembly GCA_004024765.1. NCBI lineage: Eukaryota > Metazoa > Chordata > Mammalia > Rodentia > Dipodidae > Zapus > Zapus hudsonius. The sequence goes on along the minus strand of PVHP010015779.1, from coordinate 32,330 downwards.
TGGGTTATCATAAGATTTCTTTGGGCACACTCTTCTTGTGACTCTCTATATTAGACCAACTGTTATCTACTCTTCATTGTCAGATACCCCTGCCCTGGGAAGCTTTCCCCAAAGCATTAGAACATCAGGAGGTCCCCCAAAATATCTTTCTACTCCCAACTTTAAAAACTAGTCATCATATGTCACTTTTAGATGATTATTCCTCCACATATTATCCTGGGATCAGAGTGTCATGTATATAGCTGCCTTGTTTGCTTTGATCAGATTTAGATCCTTAAAACTTAATATAACCCATGCCATCTAGCTATCTCTCATTATCTGTGGGGTGTTGATTCCCAAGATCATAGTGGGCACCAGAGTCTAGGGTGCCCAAAATCCTTATGCTAAATTATGTGATATATACGCAGAACGTAGTTTAATTTCACATATACTTTATTTTTCAAATTCATTTTCTTGACTTACACATAAAACCATAAAAATCATATAAATTAGGTACCAAGTGACATTTTTGTAGTGCGTAATTCAGCTAAATAATCTTAAACATTTATCATTTCCAACATCCTAAATACTTACTTTTAGATCTTTGAAATAAACTCTGTTGGATGGAAAATAAGACCAGAGCCACAGGAAGCAAGGATTTGAATATGTATGGCATAAGCAATAGATTTACTCATTGACCACAGAGTGGGTCCAAGGTGCTAGAAGAGTGTCTGGTTAGCTCTTATTTGAGGCTGAGCTGTTTGGAAGTGGGGAAGGGTTGCTGAAAAGCTGGCTGCAGGTTTCAAGACGTCGTTTGCTATCTGCTTGTAAAAATGGGAGTGAACAGGGACCAGCTATTTTTGAAGGTACTAGAGAAACATATGGTTAATAACATGTCTATTCTTTTTGAAGTCAGATAAGTCATAATCTTTGTGAAAATACACAAATTATTTTTGCTCAATTTATCTTATTCAGGACTAAGGGGGAGCTCAGTGGTAGATCCCTTGTGAGGCACTGGAATTGATCCCAAAGGGAAAGGAGGAAGAGAGACAGAGACAGAGACAGAGAGAGATTTTAGTGAGAGCCTTTCCTACAGGCCAAGATATGATACCTCCAGCCTCAAACAACCCCATGGGTAGAAAGAAAAGTAAGAATTTTCAGAGGTTTCTCAATATGGCTGATCTTTAATCTGACAATGTAAAGTATTTTGGTCTTAAATATCTTAGCAAAATCACATTAAATTGTTCTCATTTTCAGGCAGCACTGTCTACCAGTTCTACCAGTTGTTAGCTCTATGGTAAATGAGTGGTCTAATTTTTTCATTTCTAAATTTATCTATTCAAGGCTTCCAGGTATTCCCATAATTTCTAAAATGTCCATATCTCCAAAGTAAATTCTTAACCTCCTCTTACTTCCCTAATTTTGAATAATTTTTTATCTGTTATGTCTTTGCAAGGACCTACAGGAAAATATTTGTAATTATCTATCTTGACCTGGATGTAGAGTTCAAGACAAGGAAGGGTGGCACTTCCAAGCAGTTGTGGTCTGATAAGATGCCTTTTGCTTGTCTCTTTAGGATTGCTGCATTCTTTGTGAAGCAGGGATGGACACGTGGCTGAAGAAAAAGGGTGGAGCAGTTTAAGCTTTTTGAGAAATTGCTGCCAAGACCATGTGTCTCATTTTTCTTTGTCAAATCATTCAAGCTCTGCTAAGGATTTGGAATGTGTCTCTTTTCTGAGGCTGCCACGTGTTAAATTCTCCTCAGACCATGAGCTAATGGAGGGGATAGCAGTCCATCTGCTATCCCTAGAAGTCTAAATTTGATCTTCACGCCTCAGACAAACTGCTTACAAGAAGCTCCCATATTACTAATTAGAACTTTCTCAAACCACTTCATCAAAATTACACACACACACACACACACACACACACACACACACACACACTAAAACAAAGCTGCAACAGATTTAACAAAACCAATGTTTAAAATTAAGGGGAAAAATTACACAGGAACATATTATTCTTTACTTGTCTCAAGTGTGCTTTCAGGTTTTTTTTCTATTTATCAGAATATCCTAGGTTACACTTCAGCACAATGCTGCTCCTTTAGTTCTGCTTACATAAGAAACTTCTGACTGTGGCATCTATTTCCTAACAGAATAAAGGGCTAGAATATGAGAAAGAAGATTTAAAATATAAAATACTAACCAAAGAATGTAATTTTCAAATTTTATTATTTTTAATTTCTGTTTGATAATTTCATACATATATTATATATATGTATGAAATATATTATATATATGTATGAAATATATATATAATATAATAATATATATATAAAATGTATTTTGATCATGCTCACCCCATTACCCTTCCTTATCCTCCTCTGTTTTTCGGTTGATCCTCTTCATAGTTCCCCTACTATTTTTGCGACATGTTTATGTAGTGTGCGTGTGCACAAGTGCGTATGTGTCTCTGTGTGTGACACTGAGTTAAATTAGGGTTGCTTGCATGATCCTGGGAGTGAAATTATGTATTGGAACACAAGCAATTACCAGTGCCTACACAGCTTAAGAAAATGACTCCTCCCCAAGCAATCGTTAACTGCTACTCAAGGAGGAATGGGTCTCATGAACCACTTCCTCAATCATGTAGGGATGGTGATGGGCCTAATCTTGTCTAATTCTTATGCATAGAGCTACAGTTACTGTGAGTTGATGAGTGCAAGGTTCAGGTCATGTCTAGAAGACAGTATTTCACAGCACACATACCCTTCTGGCTCTAATATTATTGTATTTCTCCTGAAAAGGGGACCTGAATCCAACTGAATCCAATCAGAAAGCTGTTGGTTACCCTCATAACGGTCATGCCACCATTGCATCAGTGGATGTGTTTGCAAGGCTGCTTGGTAGCTCTCAGATCCCACCACTGGGTAAGACTGTTGATGGCTTTTCACCCATCACCCCCAGCACCCTGCATATCATCTTCAGCATGATGAAAGCTAGTCAACAAGCAGAGGCTCCCAGCTCAGCTTCAGCTTGATTTCTCTGTGTTCTGGACCAAAGCATGTGGTTTCTTTAGGAATGGGGTCTTCCCATCTGGTTCAGTAACTATCACTTGTTTCCTTCTATTTAGTCACACTAATAATGTTAGGAAAAAAACATGCACATTTTGTTTATACATCAAATCATAACATTTTGTACTAACTAAAAGTGTACACTGTTGGAAAACAAAAAAAAATTGATGGGTTACAATAATGAGTCATAACCATAAAATTCTTATTTCCATACAATAAGCTCTCAAGGAAGAAGTGGGTATTGCCTGCTAAGATGGGCCATGAATGGAATGGGAGGGAGAATAACCCCGTGAAAAATTGTTCAGACCTGGAACTTTCTGTCCCAGTCATTGGTTCTTTCCCACACTGAGCTGTTGATAAAAGAGACCTACAAGGTCCCTAAAACAAGACAGGATTGATTCTGTCAAAGCTCTTGAATACCCACTCCAGGCCAAAGGTAAGATCTTATTGCTGAAGAAACCACAGAATGTCATCAAACAACACTGAGAGACCCTGCAAATTCCAGAATGGCAACCAGCCCCCAGATGTTAGTATATGCAGTACTGGAAGGCGCTACATAAGTGGCCAGGGGAAATTGATCAATAATATCTGGAGAAAGTAGAGACCACTGATTTACAATGCAGACTGTTGCCATGAGAAGGCTGAACACACTGCCTCCTGGGAGAGATCAGCAAGCCAAGAAGTGATCACTTAGGCAATAGGGGCGCCATAACCTGGGGAGAGTAGTCAACAGCTTTCAAATTGGACAAGAAATCCACTCAGTGTTAAGGAGCCCTTAACTGGAATTGGGACTCAAGGAAAAAATCCTATGGGAACTAAAAACTTGGGCCTCCAAGGAGAAACTTCCATTACTAGAGAACTACAGAGAGGCTAATCCCAACAAAATCTCACCAAATTAGAAATGTGTGTCACATTTAATCCATATTAACATCACTCTAAAATGGAGATCCTGTTTGTTTGTATTTCTCAGAAGGCAGTGAGAGAGCTGAGGTCATTCCAATGCCACCAACCAGCTACAGGCAGAGGGCTGACATCCTGGTAAGAGACAAACCACCCAGGCTTATCGTGTAGCCCCCAAAATGAAACCCTTGAGAGAGTGAGGGGATAGCAAGAGATCTATCAGCACAGCTAATCAGTCAACCCAGGATAAGTCAGCGAGACAGACACCAAGGATTTCAACATGATCTAAAGCAGAAGTACAGAGACCCTTAAGATATCAACAATAAAGCAGTACTAAATCTCACCCACCATGATTCAGGGAACTAAGCAGAAGAAGGAGAGGAAACTGTAAGAGTCATGGAGGGGGAGAATATCCAGAGACATTGCGCCCTTCAGTAACAACACACAAAGGGTAGTGGGGCCTGTCTGCCTCTCATGCTATCCATAACCTCCTACCCCAAGGAATGATCCAGTATACCCACCAAGGAGGATATCCAGTGGATTGGGGACATGGAGGAGGGAATCGGGGATACCAATGTAATATTTACTAATACAATGTATCTAATTTTGGACAATAAAGATAATTTTTAAAAATCAATGTTTATATTTATAAACTTACAAAGGTGATAGCACAGCACTCTCCTTCCTTTCCTCCGCTTACCTCCCTTTTTTTCCTCTAACCCCTTCCTTCTTTCTCTTCTTTTTTCCTTTTTTGCTTTTCTTCCAACTTTATCTTCCCTTTCTTTCCTTTTTACTCCCAACCTTCTTCCCCCCTTTCCTTGTTCTTTTTTCTCTTTTGTTTCCCTTCTCACTCCTCCTCCTCCTTCCCCCTTCCCTCCTTCCTTTCGATGTAAATGGCATGACTCCTCAGAAATAATGGAAATAGCATACATGTTTGTTGCACTATATTTGTTGACCACTTCCCCAAAGTCCATGAATCCCGTATGAAGCCTAGCTTTTGTTTCTTCACTTTGATGACAAGCATGCACCCACATATACACACATTTGCACTCTGGGTGGTCCAGTAGCACCAAGCCCCAAGCAAGCTCACATGCTTTCATGGTTTTTCCACACTTCTAATCCAATTCTCATCATCCTTCCAAAGGAGAAGTGGTGAAGAACTTGAGGGAACATGGCATGGAAGGCTTAAGAGAGAATAAGAAAGGGGCACTTTCTGAAAAAAATCTTTTTGTATAATTTTAACATCAAAATATATAATATTCTATACATTCTCAAAAACATATCACTATAAATATGAAATGGAGGATTGAATTAAAGATCTGAACCAACACTAAAACAAATGTACCTAATTTTAGTTTAATGTAAATCTAAATGTAATGCCCCAATGAAAGCACTAGAAAAAATGTGGAAAAACTATTTTTATGCTGTGTTGTGTAAAGTCCTCTTCACTGAGGCTCCAGAATCACAATACATCAAAGAATGAGCCCAAAACGTAAAATCAGCAAAGTTGAAAACTGTCGACATTTGAACAACATTGTCAACGAAATGAAAACAGAAGTTACACATCGGGAGAAAATATCTTCAAAGCACATATCTAATAAGGAAAATATGTAATACAGAGCACTCAGAACTCAATAGGACAGAAAGCACCCAATTTTCAAAAGCCAAAGATTTGAACAGCATGCCACAGAATTCATCAAGGGCCGTAAGTACAGGAAAGCATGCACACAATGCTATTAGGGGCTGGGGAATGTGAGGTAGAAGAGTGGTTGGATTGCAATGTCCATTGACAAGAAAGCATAGAAATGAAGAAACATCTTATGTATCCCTGAGGATGTATAGCAATAGGGACTCTCATATCATGTGAGTATACTGCTTTGAAAAAGATTTTCATTTTTCTAAGAAGTTAAATAAACATGCTCATTATGACTCATTAATTCTAACCCCAGTGATTTATTCATAACAATGAAAGAATATGCCAGTATTGGTTTAAGACTGTTCATAGAAGCTCTGATTGTAATAACAATTAACTGGAAGCAATCTATGTCCACAATGAAAGATCATCAGCTTACAAATCTTAGAAATTGATGTGTAATAGAATACTACTCAGTAGTTTAATCACTGAGCTATTGTATTACTAACCAGACCTGAACTCTAGTACAGTCTTGTTAGATTTACTTCACTTATATATTCTACCAAATACTATCCTAACTATAGAGTTACAAAACAAGTAATTTGTATCTGAGATGGAGAGATAAAGGCCCCCCAAATATTTGTTTTGTCTGCTCTTTGGAATAGGATCTCCCTATGATTAAGTTGTCTTAAAATTTTGAATCCTCCAGCCTCCCAAGTGCTGGGGTTATAAGTATGTACCAAGAGGCCTAAACCCAAAGGCATTTTATAGGTTATAAAGTCATTACCTTATTATGGTGATGGTGTCATATATATATATATATATATATATATATATATATATATATATATATATATCAGATCTTATCACTTTACTTTTAGCACCTATAGTTTATTATACATTCATCGTAACTAAATGGAGTTGCTTAAGATGGAAAGAAAAAAGAATTGCATTGAAGAAAATGGTGGTAGTGTTATCAGTACATATGGGACTTCTTTGAAGAGTCCCATATGTACTCTACTAGGATAAAAGTATATAAATTAAAACTAGTTCAGAAAATATATAATATAAATATGGAAAACTTATAGATATTAACAGAGGTTTCCATTGTTCTCAGTCATGTTGCCCTCCTAGTACTGAAGTATAATACTAAAGGAAATTGCCAACTCAAGAAGCCCCCCCTAGTCTTTGATGTTTTGAATTTTATTTATTTATTTTCATATTTATTGTCAATAATTACATTGTATGAGCAAATATTATGGTGGTATGCTCATTTCCTTCCTCCCTGTCTGCACCCCATTGGGGTCTTCCTACATGGGCTTGCTTAACCAGTCCATAGGATAGGGGGTTATGGATTGTATGAGAGGTAGCCAGTATTTTTTTTCTTTCCCCCACCATGGCTTTTACAATCTTTCTGCCCCATCTTATGCTCTGATTCCTGAGTCATGGTGGGGGAATTTTAGGTCTGCTTTACTGTTGAGGTCTTAAGAATCTCTGGCTTTCTGCCTTGGATTGTGTTGGGTATCCTTACTGTCTCCATTATCCTTTCCCAGGTTATCTGACTTGCTGTGGATATAGGTCTCTTGCTCATCTCACTAATTCCTCAAAGGTTTTATTTGGGCTCTATATCATAAATTAGGGGTGGTTCATCTCCTGCCTGGGTGACAAGCAACATCTATTCAGAGACCCAGCTTAATCCAGAATGGTATCCAGCTCTCAGATGGTAGCATATGTAGTGCTGGAAAGTGTTACATGAGCTGCCAGGGGAAATCAACCAAATATATTCTGAGAAAGCAGAGGTCACTGATATGCAACAATGAATAATGCTAAGAGAATGATGAAAACTTGTAGAGACCAGTAAAGCCAAGAAGTGCTCACCTATGTAATAGTGGCACTAAATCTAGGTGGGTAATCAAAGGCTTGTTAATTGAATAAGAGATCCACTCAGAGGCAGGTAGCTCTTAAACTAGAACTGGGATCCATGGCAATCCCATATAAAAACCAAAAACCTGGGCTCCAAGGGGAAACATCCCCCCCCAAGAGATTTACAGAGAGGCTATACCCATTAGAATCTCAACAAATTAACGAAGTTTGTCTCATTTAACCTATATTGATCTCTCACTCTCCATTGGATATTTTTTGTATGTTTCAGAAGCCAGCAAGAACCGTGGACAACCCAATCCCACCAACAGGATGTTTTGAAATTTTATTGGAACTTCCTGATTTATTTTCCATATGGCTGATTGCTAATAACTGGTTTTCTGAGATCATTGATATCTTTGGTCTTATTTCCTCCAGAGGTCATGTGATGGTTAGGTTTTGTTGTCAACTTGGATCTTTTTAATTATCTTGGGTGGGTCTCTGAGGATGTTTATAGGAAGGCAGCCTCTCAACAAGGGGCAGGATGTAAAGAAGCTCAAAGAAGCTAGAAGTAAACATCCTTTCCTGTGTGGGCCATGGAGGAAGGAAATTCCAGAGATTTGGAAGCCATTAAGTCTGGGATAAAATTGTAAGACCCCGCCCTAAGCCTATATAAATGAAAAGAAACTCTTTGGCCCTCCTGCCTGTTCCCTGTTCTGTGTGTGTGGTATAGATGATGGGTTTTTCTCTCTGCTTTGACCTGTGAAAGAGGGCCAGCCTCTTTTGCTATTATGGAACTCCCCTCAATCCATGGTTTCAATAAATACTTTCATCTCCCAGATTGTGCCTGGTTTGAAGATTCATCCCAGCGGTATGTGGCTGACTATGACAGGTCATAACAGGCATGCGGTTTAAAGCCCCCTTTGTGAATTTGTTAAGCTGCCTGATGATAAGGCCTCTAGTAAATATGGCATTCCTACAGGTTTAGAGATCATCTACCAGTTGGGAAGAACAAAGATCAGGCAGATCTTTCTTTGGGTGAAGATAATTCTTCTATGTAAATTAAGAAACACATGTGTTCCTTTGGCCCCAGGATCTAGCATTTGTTACCCAACGTGATGCAGTCCATTACTCTAAGCATCTCCAGGGCAGACCATTCAGACTGCAGGGAAACCCTTGTTTCTGCAGCCCCTGAAATCTAGCAACAAAGTCAACCTACTCTCAATGTTTGAACACTGATTTGTATGATTCCATTATTGAAGACCTACAGAGTACTTAGAATCAAGTCAATTAGTGTGCCATATTACCAGAGAGCCTGATCTAAAGTAGTACCCTTTCCCATTGGTGCTCACATTTGCTTTAGTTGGCTTCACTGTTGTTCAAACATGTTGTTTGGGAAACACTAATTTGGATAATCTTCACAAGTATTGCTTATAGCAGCTGAGAGATACTTGGAGATTTTAACAAATCCATTGCATTTACTTTTGGGCAGGTTCTAGATGTATTAAAAATATGTTTTCAGTCCTTGAATTGGCAATTAGACATACATTAAGTGATAGAATTCAATTTACCTTTCACAAAAGGTAACTATAATATAGCCTTAATGAAATAATTTTCTTTCATTTTATAAATATTAATATTCTTGTTTTTGGCCTATAAATTCTAATATGTTGAAAATTTAGAGAAATAAACTTTGGAGAATGAGTGAATATAATTTATGGTTTTAAATAAAAATATACTTTTAATGTAAATAACTTTTCTATTATAGATAACATATATCATATATGATTAGATTTTATTTTGCATTTGTGATGTTATACAATATACGTTTGCTGAATTATAAATAAATAAAAGCAAATTTTGGGCTGTATTGATGTTTCAGTGATTATGTGTGCTTTTTTCACAAGCATGTGGGTCTGAGGTAACGTGAAACTTCCCCAGTTTGAATCTCCAAATCCCCAATAAATAGCTGAGCATGGCTTCTTGCCTGACAGGCTCACTCTTTGTAGGAATTTATCTGCCATGAACCCATGAGTGTTGAAGGTTTGAAGACAGCATTCCACAGTCCCACTTCCCATTCTCCTATTCCATGTTCATAGATCAGTGAAAATGATATTGCTAAAATAGTTCTTTTGATTCTCATGCTAGATTCTACCTGGTTTCTTTCAGCAATCATTTGTCTCTATAATCACTTAGTTTTGAATTTGTAAACTTTCAAGTAAATCAACAGTTAAAAGGGAGTTTATGAACTGTAATATCAGTCTAACATTTCACTTCTGTGATATTATTGATAGCATTGTTAGTATTGATTTAGTTCTTGTCCAAGTTATGCCAACTGAATATAAAAGTGTAATTCATGTAAATCCAAAGCTTTCTAACAATGTTTCAAATTATATAGTGATAATGAAGAAGTAATTATAAAAATAAAATCAAATACCCAAATTTATTATAATAGAAGTAGAAACATACTTATGTAGATTTATTTCTAATATAGTCATATTTTTAAATTTCTCTAATGTAGATTATCTTAGTTAAAATTAAAATTATATATGCATAATTTGTGGTTTTTGATTATGTATACAGTGTGTAATTTTTTAATCAAGCTTCACTTAACACACTTATTTTTTCTTGTAAGAACATTTAAATTATGGTCTTTTAGTGATCTTCATTATTACTAACTATGCACACCATGTTGTGCAATAGATCTGAATTTATTCCTCCAGTTTAGCTGAAATGTCATGACATTTGACCAGTCTTCCCCATTTCCCTATTTCTATTCCTTGGTGCTTTTAAAAAATTGACTATCTTAGATTAACATATAATGAGCTCATGGAGGAATAAAAAAATCTTTACTTGTCTTAATTAGCATAATATCATCCAAGTTGCTCTTTTTTGTTGCAAATGAGAGCATTTCCTATTATTTTTTGGGGAAAGTAGTAATCTGCTATATATTATCCTAATTCCTTTATATAATTGTGAGAATATAATATAAAGAACATAATATAAGAAAGGAAAAATTTCTTTTGGCTCATGGTCTCTCTCAGAGGGCTCAGTCCATCATAGTTTAAGAGTGTGGTGCAGCAGAGTAGATCACATCATGGTGGGCTAGGAAAGACTAGTGTTCCACTGGCTTTCTCCTTTTACACCTTTCATTCTGTCTAGAGCCCCCAGCCCATAACATGATGTCACCCACATTCAGCCTGGGTCCTTTATTTCTCTGGAAACATCTGTAGACATACTCCCAGTCTCTTAGGTGATTCTAAATGGAGTTATTGAAAATAAAGATTATCTATCACAAACACATGTGTCAGATTTTCTTTATCCATTCACCCACTGATGAACACTCAAGTTATATTAATGTCTTTGCTAATGTGAAGAATCATTGTGCTGTAAAGATGAAAATATAGAATTTTATATTTTGACTTAATTTTTTTTGAATTAGAAATGTAGTGGCCAAATCAAGTGGTAGGTATAATTTAAAATCTCTGAGAAACCGTAATGATGACAGTAATTAATATTCTCACCAATATTATATCAATATTCCCTTGTCTCTATATCTCCTCAAACACCACCACTTTCTTTTTGATAAAATACACTCAACATTTATGAAGTTATACCTAATTTTAGTTTTGGTTTTCATATTCATAATGACTAGTGATTTTGAGCATTTTTCTCATTTATCTGTTGTCTATTTACATGTTTTCTGTTGAAATTTTTCTAATCATATTCTGGGTACTTTTTTTGTTTTGTTTTTTTCCAGGTAGGGTTTTGCTGAAGCCAAGGCTGACCTGGAATTCACTATGTAGTCTCCAGATGGTCTTGAATTCTCAGTGATCCTCCTACCTCTGCCTCAGAGTGCTGGGATTAAAGGTGTGCGCCACTACGCCTGGCTCTGTACTTTTTGTACACTGGTTATTTGTTTTTTTGCTAATGAATTGAGACCATTTTGTTTGTATGTCTATGAATGCTGTCTACTAGATTCTTCCCCATTACAGAATCTATAGCAGAAAGAATCCTGGACTGTAAGTCACCAGAATTGGTGGTTTGAGCTCTGTGCCTTTTCCTAGAAGTGTGGTGTTAGAAAAAGTACTTAATCCATCTGAGGCCTTTGTTTCATTTTCAAAAGATATATGATAAGAATTATTTATCTATTACACTTGGGAAATTTGTTGAAGCAAACTATGTGAAATGCTTTTAAAATATATGAAACAATAAGCAATTGTCTGTGTGCTAACTTTAACATATTTGGCACAAGGTTAAATTAAAAAGCATTAACACTGATGTTTCAGTATGTAAGAGCTTTTAAGATGCCAAAAATAATTTGGCAAGATTCTCTCAAATATTTATTACTAAAGATTCATTTTTTCTATTGAAAATATTATTAATCTATATGCCATTCATAAATTTGGATATTTTACAAGTTTCTTACATATCTTTTGATTTCTATGACAGTTGTATTTACCTTTTCATTGCAGGACAAAGCACCTGACCAAAAGCAGTTGATAGAGGGAAATTTTTTCTTGGCTTACAGTCTCAAAGGGAAACAGAAAGCATTACTTAAAGAGAGCCTGGACATCACTTCTGCCACATCAGGTAGAAAACAGTAACACGAGAATAAATTGAGCTCTGGCAAGGGAGAGCTGGCTATAGTACTCCAAAACCTGCCTCCAGAAACACACTACACAAGGCTCCACCTTCCAAATTGCGAAGAGCTGGGGTCCACAACATTCAAAATTATGCTTATGTGGAAATCTGATTCAAGCTACCACATTGTGTCCCTGGTTCCCCAAACTCATGATGATCTCAATGCAAAATGCATTGAATCCAGCTTAAAAGTCCCTCTAATCAATTCCAACATTGTCTAAACATCACCTGTTAATTTATCATTGCTATCACAAAGAACCCAACCAAAAGCAGCTGATAGGAGGAAAGGGTTTATTTTGGCTTAGAGACTTGAGGGGGAAACTCCACAAATGCAGGGAAAACAATGGCATGAGCAGAGGATAGTCATCACCTCATGGCCAACATCAGGTGGACAAGGAGAAGCTGGCTGTAGCACACATAAATCCACCCTCAATCATACATTGCCTCTAGGAGGCTCCAATTGCCACCAGCTAGGGACCTTGCATTCAGAACACATGAGTTTATGGGGGACACCTGGTTCAAACCACCAGACTAAATAAAGTATCTTCAATGTCAGCCTGTAAAACTGAAAAGACATAAGAGCACAGAGTAAACATTCACACTGAAAAAAACATGGCATTACATGGAAAGTTTGCACCAATGCAAGATCTAAACAGACAGGGAAAACATCAGGGTCATCTAGGACCCACAGTGCAGTCTCTGGGGTTCCAATTCTGCCCTTCCAATTAGGCTGCATATCACCCAGGAAAAATTCTAACCTAAGACAGCTGTTTTTCATTGCAGCTGTTCTATAGTCCTGGCATCCCAACAACCCTGGGGTTTCCACATTACTCTATGCTTCAACATCATTACTCCATTGAGCTTTCATGCAGGAACTACAAGAACCCACATTAGCCAGTGGCCATTTCAAGTTAAAAAGGAAAAAACTGCATTGCAAATCCAGTGACCTTATCTTTTCTGCATTTGTTGTACTTCCATAGTATCAGGTGGGCTACCAAATTCATTAATCCAGTGGGGAATAAAGCCAATTGAAAAGTAGCAAAACTCCTCCAGCATTCATGCCATCTCCAGTGAAAAGAATCCACATTCTTCCTTGTCTCAATACAGAACAGCTTCTCCAATCCCAATGGTGGGAATCATTCAATCAGTTGCAGCTGAAGTGGACTGCTGTCTCCTGCCCTAAATCTTGATTTCTTTCCATGTTGTATCCATGTGTTCACACCATTCAGCATCTTCTAAATTTAATCCTACTTAAGTTCTTGGGAAATGAGCAGAACACAACTAGCCTCTCACAGAACTGCATCTAGATCAGTCTAGACAAAGCTCTCTCTTCCCTTATGAACATTCCTGCAAGGTCCATAGTTCTTTTTCTAGTTAGGTCTCTCAACTCTCAACAGAATGGTCCATCAAGCTCTTCTGACAGCACTGCAAGCCATCACTTAGTCCGAAGTCTCAAATCCTTCTATATTCCTCCCACAAATAAATTCCAAAAGACTAAAGGCCACACAGGTTTCTAGTAGGAACAACCCCAATCCTCTGTATTAAATACTTTCTTAGCATATATATTACAAAATAATCTCAAGATTTTGAAGTCATCTGATTAACAACCAATTAATTTAAGGAAAGTTGTTTTAAGTTATTTTTTCTTCAAAATGGAAATTTGACCTCTGAAAAAGGAGCATATGTTTTTAGATGCCAGGGAAGTCCATGTAAGGGTATTAGTATTACCAAACACTCCATATTTAAAACCACCTTTTTAGGATGGTTACTCTTGAACTAGAATAGCAATACAAACTCTCTCCTGCACTAATTAATAAAAGACTTGCCAGGAATCTACCAAGACAATGGAAATAGTACCCTGGTCCTTATTAATGTGACTGAATGTATGGAAGGACAATTTTAACTCACAGTAAATACTTTCTATATAAAATCTGTCCAGACTAAACTAGTTATTTTACATTAGAGTTAGTGAGCTATGGGGAAAAAAGAAGAAACAAAAATGACAAGTATTTGATGTTGTTTCAAAAGCCTTTTAATTTAATAAACTTGGAAGAGATTCACAACTATAATTATTGCTTAATAGTTTTGATAGAAAGAAGTTTTGAACTTTAATGGAAAAATAAATCTGTCTGATATCTCAAAACTGGATAGAAATCTGCTCTGAGGCAACTTTAATTTATTAATAACTTCTATAAATGCTTCCCTTCAACAAATAGAACACTATGATTACTATTTTAATACCACATCTGCCTATAGAAACCCATATAATTTTTCTTTTTGAAAAATTTAATTTTCTCTAATTATATTTAAGACTGGCTTGTTTTTAAATATTGCATATATTTTTGAAACACTATGAAACATAGCAAGAGAAAAAAACAAAACTCTACCCATCCACATGTCATCAGCATCACAGACTATTTAGGTAACATTCTGGATAGAAATACGTCACTTTCCATGTGATCATGCAGAAGTCCTGTCTACTACTGCAGACATATCCTTCGTGCTTTCTTTCCACTCTTGGCCTCATATGTCCTCAAATGGAGTGGAAGTAGTTACAAGGGAACTAAAATTGATTTGTCGCTTTAGGATGTGACAGACCAAGAGTGTTTGGAGGAAGAACACTTATCTTTTAAAAAAAATCACTATTGATGAAATTGTCTCAAGAATTTTATTGAAAAAGTAAGACAAGGGCTAGGGAGATAAGGCTTTCTGTACATGAGTGCTCTAGTTAGCTTTTCAGTGCTGGGACAAAGCTCTCTGCCAAGAGCAGCTGATGAGAGGAAAGTTTTTATTTTGGCTTCTAAACTAGAGGGAAGGCTTCAAGATGGCAGGGGAAAGCATGGCATGAGCAGAGACTGGACATCACCTCTGACATGGCAGGTGGAAGACAATAGCAGGATTATTGAGCCAAGCTCTAGTAAGGGAAAGCTGGCTCTAATTCCTCTTGGCCAACCCGCAACATCACACTTCCTCCAACAATGCCCCACCTCCAAAGTTGCCACCAGCTGGAAACTAAGCATTCAGAACACTTGAGTTTATGGGGATACCTGAGTCAAGCCGCCACCATGAGAGGACCTGAGATCTGGCAACCATATAAAATGCCAAGTGTGGTAGCACATGACTGTGAAACCAACACTGGAGAGACAGAGAAAGGGTTGCCTCCCAAGCAAGCTGATTAGCTTGTCTACCTTAATAGGTGAGTTCTATGTTCAGTGAGAGATCCTGTCTCCAAAAATAAAATGGAGAATAAAGGAGAGAGATACATCAACCCCTGGCATACACACAAACAACACACGCACCACACACACATACACAATTTCACAAGTACTTGTATATCCATGTGCATCCATCCTCATGTGGACATGCAAAAAAGTAAGACACATTGATATTTATTTTCATATTGATTATATATAAATATATATATTGAAAACATAAGAAAATGAACAATTTAGCATCATGTGATTTAGGCCTTAACAACACTTTCCTAATGAAGCATAGTTTATAAATTTGAAATTTACTCTATTAAAAAAAAAAAACAATTGATCTAGATGCCCAAAACCTAGTACCTAAAATATTTATATACTTTAAGATGGAGGGTGTGAATTTTAGAGCATTTGTATGTTGTCTCTTTGATAATTATATTCAGCATTTGAGCCCCTTACCACCCTTGCCTGATTCTTTATTACCAGTACCATAAGATTTAAAGAAACTGGTTCATGTTTGTTCATTGCATTCTGTCTAATCATAGCCATATTGAATTATATATAAAGTTACAGGTAGTGTCTTCTCTCAAGTAATAATGAATGCTCAGAAAGCTTATTAGTAGAAAAATTCAGCTATACTGATGAAAATGACAATATATCAAATGTAAACTTCCATAAATCATTTATTTCAAAGTTCTGGCATCAGAGTTTGTGGTCTGCAATAAAACACACACACACAAAAACAAAACAAAACAAAACAAAACAAAATACTAGCAAAGATCAATTACCTTCCCTTCAGCAACCACTTATTTCTCCTGTGCCAAGCTGTATGGCCTTGATTTGATTTTTGTAATTTCAGTTCAGTGTTTTTAGATAGGCTCATATCCTTAAAGATTCCACAAAGAAAGGAAAATATTAAAAGAGCTAATTTTAATTGGGAGTCATTTCTGAAAGATTTTTTTTCAACTAGCAAAGATAATTCAGATTCAAAGTTAGAAAGAAAGAAAATATAATAATCAAGTAACTGGCAATTGTCCACAGGAAAAGATTATTCATGAGCCAACAGGACTGGAACATTTGGAGATGGAAGCCGTGGGTGGAAACTCTCTGTCTACATTAAATAAAGTGGGGTTTGGCAATGCTTTCGACTGGATGTTGAACTCTCTGTCTGTACACTCTTGTCTTCCCAGACAGCCAACTTCACTGAGGGCAGTGGATGGAGGTGGGAGGAGAAATACAGTTGCTGCAATCCCCCTTCTTCTAGCCAGATTCCTGGAGGAGGTCATTAGCAGCCCAGCTGAGTTTCATCACAGCCATGGAAAAAAGAACTCAGAAATGGTCTGATCCTGGGAACATATCCCCAGAGAGTCAAATGCCTTTTACATGAACAGACTTACTTTTCCCTGTACATGTTGGGCTGACACCTTTTAGCCTTAGAAATTAATGCCTTTTAAATCACATTTTATCAGAGTCAATATGCACTCCATTTAACATGGAAATGCTATCAAGAAAATCCTATTCACAAATAGGTATTTGTTTATTTCTTGTCACTGGAGTTTAACATGTTAAGTGTTTAATTTCTTGTAACTAAAAGACATTATGAATTATCAACTGTATCCAAGTGCTAAGATGTTAATAAGAAAATGGTTTATAGCAGAATCAAATTTTTGAGGATAGGAATTCCATAGAAGCATCTTCCTTTATTTTATAATAAAATGAGAGTATGTACTCATTAGTGAAAATTACCAGTATAACTATTAGAACACTTGGTTTTTGAGATTTGAGGTACTACATTGTAATTTTGTAATAGCTATTTCTACCAACTAGATTATCTGAATTTCCTGGTTGACATGCCATTTCTCACATGTGAACATCTCTGTTTCAGATATCTAGTTTGAAAGTGAAATTTATTCTGATTCTCATATATTATGTATATTAGACATCTTAAAATATGGATTTATGAGGAAATAGCCTAAAGATTATATCATTATATATAGTTTTTTTCTGATGCCATAACACATCACTAAATTTACTTTGAAATTATAAATTCAAAAGCAAGCTAAGAGGCAAAATGAAAGGAGAATAAGAAAATAGACAAATGAGAGAGGGGGAAAGAGAGAGAAAGAGAGAGAGAGAGAGAAGAGGAAAAGTAGGATTGAATAATGCTTCTAGGGAAAGCGTTATTTTTCACATCCCCTATATTTTCTCCAATGTTTTTAAACCAAATCCTAGACAGAATTAGGCTGGTAAGGAACAGCCAGTGCTCTCTTAAGACTGAATGTCCATCCTCAGAAAAGGGAATGAGAAGGGTTCAGAAACCAAGCCTCAGAAAAAAATGATCTAATCCAACTCTGGGTGTCATTGATTTCTATGCTTGGGAAGGAACACTTGACTGTTTTCCTTCTGAAAAATGTATAAATATTCTGAACTTTTTATCTATAAAGTTGTTGAATTTTCAATTAACAATGTTTTAAATATTGTCATTTATTTGGCATAGAATTTACAGCAGATTATACTATGAAACAGAACTTCCCCATACCTCAGTCAGTTAATAGAAATCATTTCCCCAGGGTGTTCATTGGAGTGAGTGAGCCAGGAGACAATCATGACGGAGAATCGGTTGCCATTTCAACATGAGACTTCATGCTTAGCAATAGAAGAGAAAAAGGAGATGGTGACATCCAGCACTTTGCTTTCCAGCACATTCTTCTAGAGCTGTAAGGGCTGCAGGAGCAGGAACCAGCCCCTGTGTTACTAGGGGGGTTAACAGATGTCAAGCAAATTTTCATCTATTCCATTTCTATTATCAGTTTTTCATTAGAGCTATCAAATCCCTAAGACAGCATGACATATAGGGTAATTCTTCAACAAGCCTTACGTTCACTTCTCATATCCATCAGGAGAGTCAGTTGTTAATTCCCAATTTCAATGATTAAAGCTATAGAGGGCACAAGTCATCAGTTCCCCTATAGGCTTGCAATAAGCCATTGGAATTTAAAGTTAAAAATGAAAAAGCTTCTGTAACACCATCTGAAAGAAAAATGAAGTAATTCACTGGGAATTTAATAAAACTTGTCTATCAGTATGTGGAAAACTGTTGATCGTTAATGAAATAAATATCTAAATAAATAGAAAGAAAATATTTCCATGTGCATAGAAAACTCAGTAATGTTGAGATGTTAGTTATTCCAAGGCTGATCTACAGATTAAAATGTTGCTAGTCAAAATATCAGTATTTTTATATGCATGTGTGTATAGTGTGCTTGTATATACATAGGTATGTTTCTATGCATGTGAGTTTGTGTGTGTGAATGTGGAGGCTAGAGCTTGCTGTAGGGTGTCTTTCTCCATTACTGACCTCTTTACTTACCAAGGCAGCGTCTCGCACTTGAGCACAGAACTAGCCAGCTTGCCCCAGAGAAACTGGATCTGTCTCCTGAGCACTGGAATTGCAGGCCATCACACACACACACACACACCAGGCATTTAGTTTGGGTTGAAACTCCAGTCCTTGTGCTTGTAACAAGCATTTTATGTGACAAGCCATCTACTAAGACCCTAATGGTTTTTTTTAACTTTAAAAATAGCACATACTAGAAATTTTCATATAAGCCTAGAAATTACATTGGTCACATTCAGCTCACTTCTTTCTTATATCCTCTGTTCCCCTTCAGCTTGGATTTCTCCCTCTTTGCAAGTCTCCCTCAACTTTCATGTCTTATTTTTTAATCTAGATTCTACATATGAGAGAAAACATGCATTGTTGGTCTTTCTGAATCTTATTCTTTAGCATGATTATTTCCTGGTCCATCCATTTTCCTGCAAATGATAGGATTTTGTTCTTTTTATGACTTATAATTATCCATTGTATATATTTACAAATTTTCTTCATTTATTCACCTGTTGGTGGACATCTAGGCTGTTTATTTATTAAGTATTATGAGTAGTTCAGCAATAATGTATAAGTATATCTGTAGTACCCTAAGATTCCTTTGAATATATATCCGGGAATTATATAACTGGACCGTGGTGGTTTGAATGCATGGCCCCATAGAGGCAGGCATTTTTTGATTGAGATTAGACTTTCTACCTAAATTTCCAACAGGTAGATCCTGTTACAGGAGGCATGTCACTGGGGGCATATCGTAAGTCCTGCCCCGAAGTGAGTTCAAAACTGGTTTGAGCTCTGGCTGTTTACGCTTGGAGGTGCTGGCTATTGTCTCTGCTATGGATGTATGGAAGTGAGTCAGCTTCTTATGCTTTTATGGGCCTCCTTAGATTCTATGAGTCTGAGATAAACCCTTTCTCTCATAAACTGCTTCTGGTCAGATGTTTGTCTCAGCAACAAAAAGGTAACTGCAACAAGGATGATATGATAATCTGTTTTTGGATTTTGAGAAACCTCCATACTGATTTCCATAGTGACTCCCCTAATTGGCAAATCCACCAGCATCCTATATGGATTTCTTTTTCCTGATATCCTCACCAGGATTTTTTGCTTTTTTTTTTCATTGTGCTAGTCCTTGTTGCTGGAGTAAGATATGATTTCAATGTAGCTTTGATTTGCATTTTCTTCATGGCTAAAACTAATGGAAAGTTTTTTTTAATTTAATGGCCATTAGTAATATTTCTTTTGAGAACTACCTGTTTAGTTAATTTTACATCTTAAAACAATTTTATTTATATTCTGGACATTAATCTCCCATCAGATGAATAGCTGGTAAAGATTTTCTCATTTTGTGGGCTATCTACTCATACTGGTAGCTGTTTCTTTTCGTGTGCAGAAGCTTTTTGTAGACATATAAACATGCCCTAAAATATTTTATGGAAAGGTAGAGAGCTAAGAATAGCAAAGACTATTCTGAAAAAGTATAGTCTGAAAGTACTTCTAAGATTCAACACACAACACCAAGTTTTCACAACTACAATGATATGATATTGACAAAATAGTAGTCAATGGAACAGAATAGGAATCACCAAAGTTAATGAATACGGATATCAGTTAAATGAATTTTTGATGATGGTAGAAAGATGGTACAATGGGAATATTCTTTTGAAAAAAATATAAAAATCAGATATTTTATGGAAAACTAGGAGCCCCAAACATAACTCAGAATGGATCAAATATGTAAATGTAAAATGTTAAGCTGTAAGACTTCTATAAGAAACTATATTGGATAATGTAGGGAAAATTGTTCAGCACCAGGAAATAGTCACATCAGTTTACTGACATATTTACGGAGAGCTGGCATAGTATTTAGATGCTATTTATAAAACAATACATTTACAGAGTTCAAAATTTATTGTAAAGAATCCACATACTTGGATCCCTTTGATCAATACAGGAGACTGAACATGTAAAGCACTAGCGATCAGCTTTCATTGTAAATGTTGGATTACAAACTAATCATCATATATTTATCTCAGAAAATAATTGAGACCTTTGAGAAGAGAGCAAAGGATAAAATAAATATGCTTTTTGAGAATGAGTGTATACTGCTAAATATGAAAGAAAATGACATTGCAGGAATGTCTAATAAAACTAGGAAACCTTAAAGTGGTTTCTTCTAAAGTTTCTGAGTTCCTTGGCTTAATTAGAACTCTAAAGTGAATTTGGAGACAATGAAAACAATCAGACCACACGAGGGGTTTTCTGAGTCAGAGAAAAACCATAACATTTGATGAAGCAGTAGAAGACATTTTTATGCTCAAAGAACTATCATTTGGGAAATACATACCAGTCACTGAGTCTAATTATTTCCATAGATTTTTTTTCAAATAAATAATTTATAATTAAAAGCCTTCTCATTTAAAGAGGTCACTGACTAGATAATTTTTATAAATGATACCACATCTTTGGAATCTTTATTCTACTTAGTCTACTTATTATCAATAGTAAATAAGTAGTTAAATTAAAACGATTGGAAATAAATTGATGAGCCTATCATTTGAATAAAATTCATAAATTATCCATAAGTCTAGTGGTTGTGGAAAATAAATGCAGTGTTCAGGCTTCTAGCTCAGTGACTTAATTGGTGAAAGAAGAGCAAGTTAATGTTCGTAGGTAAGTACAAATTTAGAGAAAAAAAATCCCTAATTGACAATCAGTTTGATGATTTCTTTTCCTATTCAGTTAATTCAAGATTGATAGTCAAGTATCACATGAAATGCCCCATCACAACAATCATCTGTTTAATTATATTTTATGGTATACATTCCCAAATTTTTGACTAGACATGAGGTTTTGACAGACCTAATATTTTAAAGCTAGCGAAAAGCCGATAAATTCTATAAATAGAAAACATGTTTATGGCCTATGAAGGATGATTTATGGAAGCTAGAAATAAATGCTAGCTCAGAGTTATACACTATATCTTTATTGGAAAAATAGTATATATAACAAAAAACAATTTCTAATTGTAAATGACCTATAATCAAATTTGTCTACCATGCAGTTCTGGTTTATTAGTTTCCTAAATGAATTTTTAAAAATGAATATTCATGAGGATTTCAACTGGTTCAACCCAAGCCAGGCTTACCATTTCAGCTCCCTAGTTCTTAAAATAAATACATGGTGGCATACTCATCTACATCTCATGTCCACAGGGTGTAATGAATTTCTTTACATAGCATAGACAATTTCTTTAAAACTAAAATGGAAAAGAAAACATGAGAAAAAAAGTTAATTGAGTGAGAAAAGTTAGCTCTTAAAGTATGAGGGAATTTTCCTTCACATTCCTATTTTAGCTTAGGTGAGTCAATCACTTTGCCTCACTTATATTAGAGCATTCGTGTGAAAGGACCATTACAGCAACTATGAGCTTGTCTATGAAAGAACAGGTCCTGGTGTAGCATTCACTAAAACCTGGGCAAGTGTTGGTATTGTTGGTGAAGGTCATTATATTCATGAGATTATCATGCATTTTCTTTTATATCTGTCTACCTGGATCTTCTGTATTTTGAGGAATCAATTTACAATTAATTATCTTTTTAAACATTTTATCCTTAATTTGTTCCATGTCTTCATCTTATCTCAACTGGAGTTCATTCTGATATCAACATTCTTTTCCTTATGTTGTTGTTTACTTACAGCAGGGAGACATAAAGCAGTGTTATTAACCCATACAAAGAAATGATTCCATCCAGGTCCAGATTTCCCTCTCTAAAATCCACTCTCTATTATATACCATCCTCCTCTTAATTAGTCTCTACTTTATTTAGATGTCATTATCTTTTCTTTCTTTTATGAAGGTCTTGTGTAGATAGTGTCAGGCACTGTGAGGACATGAATATTAAGGCCTTTATGTGTCTGGAAGATTGCATTGCAAGTAGTCCTGCCCTTCCTTCAACTCTTATGTTCTTTCTGCCACTTTTTCTGCAATGGACCCTGAGCCTTGGAAGATCAGTAATGAACACTCCACTGTCATTTCTTCTTAGCACTATGGTGTCTTTTGTGTTATTCCAGTGGTCACCACCATCTGAAAAAGAGAAGCTTCTCTAGATAAGAGCGAGAGTAGCATCATATGGGTATGATCATTTTTTAAAAAGCACTTATAAGGCAGTTTGGTGGGCACAATATGCATTTAGCCAGACAACTGTAGATATTACTCCCCTAGGACTCAGGACCTCCCCTGCTATATAGGCTTTTGACTAGGTCTTCAGTACCAGGCATGTATTCCCTCTCATGGGGTGGACCTCCAGTCCAATTAGAAAGCTGTTGGTTTCCTTCATAACAGGCATGCCACTATTGCCCCAGTTGGTGCATTTGGCCTGGCTGGCCAATCTAAAGGCTTTCAAGGTCCACTGCTCTTTACCACCATTGATGACTTCTCTCTCCAGTAGGGCTGCATACAGTCATGACTTTTTTCTGCTTTCTGTCAGCTTATTAACAGAGAGGGGGTTTCCAGCTCAGCTCCAGCTTGATTTCCCAGCGACTTGCAGCCCAAGCATGTGAAGTCTTTAGCAAGAGGATCTTACCATCTGGTTCAGGTGGGAAACCAAAAGCCTTGGCAATGGCCTGAAATGTTTGGTGGCCCTCAGTAACCTCCATGGCCAACAACTCACTGGAAGGTATACCATACCTGGCACTGAAATTTTTCTATTAACAATATATGGGTGTGCCATTATGCAAAGGAGTAGGTTTCTATATGACATTTTTAAAATAACATCTTAAATTTTGATTAACCCTCCTCCCACCCTTCCTTTACTTAATCTCCTCCTCTGACTTCACTTTGGTCATTGCACCCTCAGTATCCTGTTCATCTACTAAATGTATACAATACCCTTCCCTTAAGTCTACCCTATCCTTTTTCCCTTATAACCCTTTTTAGCCTACTGGCCACTAATACTAACTTTTAGTCCAATGCACATATAAGTCTAAGCATTTGCAGCTATAATCCACATATGAGAGACAACATGAGGTCCTTGGATTTCTGGGCCTGGGTTACCTCACTTAATATATCCCTTCTAGACCCATCCATTTCTCTGTAAATTTAATAATTTCACTCTTCTTCACTGCTGAATAGAACTCCATTGCATAAAGGTACCATACCTTCATTCATCAGTTGAAGGGCATCTAGGGTGGTTCCATTTCCTAGCTATTGTGAATAGAACTGTGATTAACATGGATGAGTAAGTATTTCTAAGGTAGTGAGTAGAGTCCTTGGGATATATGCCAAGGAGGAGTATAGCTATATCATATGGTAAATCTATTTTCAGCTGTCTCAGGAACCTTCACATTGCTTTTCACAATGGCTATACCAGTTTACATTCCCACCTACAGTGGACTCTATCTGTTAGAGCTGATAAACACATTTTCCATTATTACCTTGGGTTTTCACATCATGATGAGACTTAGCCAACTGGAGATAGTGCTGAGGTCAGGTCTTTCTGGTCCACCTGTGTTAAGTGACTAATGAGTGGTTCTCAATGTTTCTTAGTGTATAGTTTTGTTTGTTCCACTTTGGAATCTTGGGGTTCAGTCTTGGTAGTACTTTGGGCTGCATTGTTGTTGCAATCCTGGAGATTTTCTCAATTCATTTGCAGCTGTGCTTAAACTTTGACTTGGGTTCCATCTCAAATAAGGTTCATCAATGCCATTATATGTTGGAAGCATGTAACTTAGTTTTATAAGGGCCCACAGTTTAGGTATAACCTTGAATCTCAAAAGAAAGTTTGGATTTATGAACAGTGTGATATTGTTGTAGACTATAGGGACTTTAGAATATGGACTAAATATGTTTTTTATTATGAGACAGTCAAGAACCTATGGGTTGTGGGGTGGAATTTTGTGCTTTGAAAGTGAAATGGTTCCCATAGGCTCGTGTATTTTAACACTTAGTCCCTAACTTTTGGTGCTATTTGAAAGGTTTGAAACATTTAGAAGGTGAAGCTTTGCTTGACAAAAGGGGTTGCTGGAAGTGAGGCTTGAGGTTAATAGTCTGGCCCTGGCTTAGTCCTTACTTACTGGGCAAGGATGCAATGTAACCACCTGCTTCCCACGCTTGCCACCAGGCCTTTCTTACTATAATGAACTGTGTGTTTCTTAAAATTTAGGTCAAAATAAACCCTTCTTTTTAAAGTTTCTTTTTTTTTTTGGTCAGATATTTTGTCACAGCAATGAGAAAAGTAGCTAACATTAATGTCTCCCTTCCATTACTTCAGCAATCATAGCATTAAATGCTGATGGGATGTGGACAAGAGGCAGTGGAATGTGACATCTCTGGTAGGGCCTGGTGACCAGTCCACAACACGGAGGCTTCCAAGAGGGAGTGTTAACAGCTGTATTACAAGTACCATAGATAACTATCATTGTGTTGTTCTAGTAATTTCATTATCAGGACTGGGAGGGTGAGGCTGAGGGGCAGAGTGAAGATAAGAAAGTCTTTAGCCCACCGTACCTATCTCTGCTCCAAGGTAGTGATGATGGCCATGTGTTGCAGTTACCTTCTCATTGCCAGGACAAACACTGACCAGAAGCAGCTTATGGGAGGAAAGGACTTATTTCAGGCTTTCAGATTACAGGGGAAGCTTCATCGTCTTGGAAGAAGCTGGCTTACTTTCGCATACATCCACAGCAGAGAGAGAGAGAGATAGAGAGAGAGATAGATAACAAACATCCAGAGCTTGAGCTAACTCTCTACACTCCTTAGGGCTGCACTCAAGATCTGCCCTCAGAGATACACCTCCCCCAGCAGGGCTCTGCCCACTAGAGACTAAGTAGGAAACTTAATCAAAAATACCTCAGGCTGTGAGGAGATTAAAATTCAAACTAAAACACCATGTTACTACACAGCATACAGTCATTCCCTTTAGCTGTACCTTTCTCACATGTAAATATATCCAACAATTATTCATAATCCAAAGGCAAGATCACATTTGCACATTGTTTATATAATGTGTATTATGGTACTGAAATATAATACAGTTGACCAGAGTACCTCTTGTTGTTGCTCATTAGAACTGGACCAGTTACATTATAATAAAAATATATTAGTTTATTTTTATAACTAAATATATTTTACAAAAAGGTAGGAGAAGCAGATATTATGCATCACTCATGCTAATTACCACTATATGAAAGAATTAAGTATTCAGAACAAGTTTCCTAAAGATGAGAACTGTTTAGCACAGCAATGGGAAAGAACTTTCTGGCATGGCTTAGAAATGAATAGTTTACCCTTTTTAGGGAATAAGTTAGACTCTGCTTACCCAAAGAAAGTCTGAACAAATGCCATAGCAGACTCTCCCATAAAAATATTTTTTTTTATTTTTGAATGATAGTTTTCTGTGAGGTATGCATTCATACTATTCACTCTACATAAAGAAAATTGAAACCAAAGTGGTTTGTATTCATTTTCAGTTTCTTCATAATAAGTTATAAAAACTTAATCTTTAAAATTTATTCTTAGCAGATTTTAGTTTTGTCAGTCAGAAGTATTATATGTTAGGGATCTAAATTTCTACTCAGGACACCCCAAGAATGAAATCAAGATGATGGCAGGGCTATTCTTTTCTAGAAGTTCAGTGTGGGTATTTTGTTTAAGGCCATTGTTATTCACTACATTATAGGACTGAGGTTGCCATTTTCTTGTTGTCAACTTTGGTTCCTACAGGTCATGCTATTTTTTTTTTTTTGCCAAGAAACCTCTGGCATTTTCAATTCTATAATATCATGTTCAATATTTCTTGTGCTTTGGGTTACTAACTTTCTTTTCTGTAAACCTCTAATAGAAACTCTGGGTTTTAATGGTGCCTTAAGAATAGGACAGACTCACTTGAATAATTTATCTTTCATACAGGTAACATGCCATATAACATAGTGAAAACATAGACATATTATCTATTTTATCCATGGCCCTGGGGATTCAGATATGAATATTTGGAATTCATTTTAGCATTATACTATATATATATTCAGCCACACGGTGCTGGGATGAATCTCCAAAACAGGCATAGTTTATGGAAGGAAAGGATTTATTTGTAGCTATAGATACAGGGGAAGTTCCAAAATGCAAAAGAGGCTACTCCCCTTTCACAGGTCCAAACAGAGAGAAAAACCCACCACCTGCACCACACACACACTAGCAAACTGGCAGGGGGCCAAGGAGAGAATTCTTTCACCTTTATAAAGCCCTAGGGTGGGGTCTTGCAATTCTGTCCCAGACTTACTGGCTTCCTGAATCTCTAGAATTTCCTTCCTGCACTGCCCACACAAGAAAGGATGTTTACTTCTAGCTCCTTTGAGCTTCTTTACATCCTGCCCCCATAGAGCGGCTGCCTTCTTGTGAACATCCTCAGAGACCCACCCAAGATTACTTGAAAGGTCAAGTTGACAACAAAATTTAACCATCACACTATTTTTATAGATCTCTAACTATTGGTAGGCTAACTTACAGCTAGACAGTTGGAATAGTAGAATATGATTTTAACATGATAATAAAGTCATTTATATTTTAGCATTAGAATGCTATTTTTACATGACAGTAAAATTATTTCATGCTTAATATTTAGATCAAAGAATATGAAATTCAATTTAGCCAGTATTTCATATATAAAGAAATTAAATGCAAATGTAAATACACAAAATACATGCTATTCACATATAGCAGTTTCATTAAAACCCCGTACCTCATGGACTGATCCAGACTGCCCATGGAGGAGGATATCCAACTGATTGGGAACAGGGAAGAGGAAAATTGGGGAAATGGGGATACCAACTCATTATTTGCTCATTCAATGTATCTAGTTATGGATAATAAAAAAAACTGAACAGAGTATATTTAATTACTTATTATATTAGAAGACAAGAAGGCACTTTAATTGTTCAATATACATTATTCCAGCAAAAATTTCTTGATGATTTTAATGTCACTAACTTGAGAAAAAGAGTGTTGACTCAGGTATGTACTACATGGAGGAAAATTCATTAAAATGCCATGATCATAATTCATAACATAATAATACCATGATCATATTTAATAGCATCTCTGATATTTTAATATGATAATTGAATTCATATTATATTTATGCATTGACAAAACATCAGAAGCCTCAGTCAACATCACTTTGAAACTGTAAAGTAACTACAGACTATCTCAGAAGATGCCATCAGAAGCAGTTGCTCAGACTAGAGTTCTGAGCTCTGATCCCAGAACAGTGTGTCCTTTGTTACATCTTAACATCACTGGCATCTATCATCATTCTATATGCCTTAATCTCTAGAGGTTTCAATACATTACTGTGCCGCTGTTATACAATGAAATATAAGTAGCTGGTCATTATAAACAAGATTTTAAGAAATCAAAGAGTCAATTTTTAAAAGAAAAAGCACATGAAAGAAGCAATTTGAATAGCAATGCCCTGGTTATGACAAGGAGGCATAGTAAAGAATTCCCTGGACTTGGAGTCAGAAATACACTTACTGCCTTGGCTGGGCAACAGGCTAGCTTTGGACAAGTTGTTGAATTTCTTATAATCTCAATTTTCTCATTTTAATAGATTAAAGCAATCTTCCCAGTCCCATAGATTTTTGAGAATTTATTGAGATATAAATGAAGATACTGAGAAATAAAGTAGGAGACTGGGCTGGTACTAGGTCATTGACCCTATTAACAATTTTGCAAATATGAGGAAAAGATGAAAAATTAGATCTCAAGTTCAGTGGGAGATTTTCCAACAACAGATTTAATTCCCTGCTTTATTCTCCCACCTCTGAAGCATAAAAATGTTCCATATCATTTCTCTGTAGATCAGTGAGAACCAGAATTGATTCTTACAGTCTTCTTTAGTTTCTCAAAGCTATTTCAGCAAGAGCAACCTATTCTATTAGTGATTCACAAGCATTTAGCAAAAATTGTTGGAATTATTCCTGTAGACTATGGACAGTAATCTTGGTATCTGGGCTAAACATCACAGAACTTGAGCTAAGAAAAACCCTTCATCAAACCCAGAAGCTCTGGACTTATTTTTCTTATTTAATAGAGTTCTTAAGTATAAAACATAGAATTTTGATCCCCACAAGGGCCTATTTCATCATAATTGTGAACAATACTCCTTCAAATGAAAAGTATATTTTAGAAAATGTTTGAAGTAATTAGGATACTTGTTAAAAAGTTACCATTGGTTGTGGGGCTGGAGGGAAGAGCAGAGATTATTAGTCTAATCTGGCCATATTAATATAAGGGAAACAGATGCACAGTTTAATGTTGGGATGGTGTTCTCCACATTCCTGGAAAGCTCCTGCATTTTGAATATATTTCCTGCTACAGCACAGAGAAGTTTACCTATTGACTTGAAGGTGTCCTCCAAGTTATCTTGATTGAGGAACCAAAATATTAATCATTCTCTAGCGAATTCTAAAAATGCTTAAATTAAATATCTTCACTATCAGCTCCTTATGATGAAATTTTATTTTTAAATATATTGGTAAAATAAATCCATTATGTTTTCTTTGCAAAGGTGTTTTTCAAACCTTGTTGCACATTGGAGTCAAGAGGGGAGCTTTAATAAAAATAAACACTTGCATATCACTACCAGAGATGTCAATTTATTTCATTAAATTATGACTTAAGTAGCCTACTTAAAACAGAAAAAAACAAAATGAAAAAATACCCAGGTGTTTCCACTGTGGAAACAGGTTCCAGGTGGAACATCCTGCAGTCAAGATCCTTAGAGATACAATAGTAGTCATTCCTCTTGTGTGAGTTCCTTTTGTCACATATCACACCATTAAATAATGAATTGGCATATTTTTACACTTAAAAGTGCTTCTTAAAGTGTCTTGTAAATATATACATATTTACTCAACACAGCATATGTATTATCCATATTCCCTATTGATATACAGCGGGTCTTGTCACATGTGAGTCATTTTCTTTGCTGTGACAAAATTCCCTGGATACAGTTTAAAAGAAAGAAAGGTTTATTTGGCTCATGGTTTCAGAGGTTTCAGTCAGGATAAGCTGAATCTGTTGTTTCTGGGCCCATGGGGAAGCAGCACATGGTAGAGGAAGGGGGTTGTACAGCAAAAAAGCTGTAAAAAAAAAAAAAAGCTGTCCACTTCATTAGGACTGGGAAGCAGAAAGTAAGGAAGGCACTGGTAACAAGTTGTATACTTCAAGTACATAACCTCAGTAACAAACTGTTGCAATCAGCTTTCTAGTTGCTGCTCAGAGAGAACCCAAGCAAAAGCGGCTTGTTGAGGAATGGGTTTATTAGGCTATGGACTCAAGGGGAGACTCCATTCTGTCAGGGAAAACATGGCATGAGCAGAGGGGTGGACATCACCTCCACCACAGCACTGCAAATAATGGCAGGAAGTTGTGCCAAATACTAGCAAGGGGAAGCTGGCTTATAACCCCCATAAGCCCACCCCCAACAACACAGATCTATCAAGGTTCTAAGTCCCAAACTGCCATCATCTGAGGATCAGTCACTGAGAACACATTTGTTTTTTTGTGGGGGACACCTGGATCAAACCATGACACCTACTTTCTCCAGCAAGTCCCTACATCTTTGTTTTTACCACGTATCAATAATGCCATCAAATGATATATCCATTAATGGATTCGCCCATTGATCAGAGACAAAGGGACAAAGCCTTCAGCACATGGCTCAGGGTGGAGGAGCATTTCATAGTCTGACTGCAATGTTGGGGTGGGTTAGGAGGCCCTCAGGACATTGACAATTATGAGATGAATGGTGGAGTGCTTACATGAGGTTTAATGCTGATTTCACTCTCTAACATCAACTGTATGGCAGCTCTACAAAAAGAATTTCTTGATGTATTTAGGTGTAAGTATGTAAGTATGGAGAGGAGAAGGTGTTTTCCAAAATTTAATAAAATACCGTGAGTGGAGAATAAACACTCTATTCCGTTCCCAAATGGAAATATGCATTCTTTCTTGAGTCTACTGGCATTACAGAGCTGCTGACATAGTCCAAGAAAAACACTTCTGCAAATCTCTCAACACACCCCTTTCATTCATCTTCCTTCCCAGCAGCATGAATACTTCCCTCCAACAACATAGTCATGCAAATTCCTGCCAGCCTGGGGGTGGGGTCCAGGAGGTGTATAAATAGTTGAAGAACAGATGACAGTATTGGTTTTCATAAGTGACCTAACATAACTTAAAATAGGAAGTCTTTGGTAGTGGAATGAATTGAAAAATGAATCTGCTTTATGAATACTGCTTCATTTTCTATTTGATTTACACAATGTGGTTATATTTTAAAAATTCTTGAATAAAATAGCACTATCAACTGCTGAGTCAAAACAACATATTTGTCTCTCTGGTGTGCAAAAATATTAAATAACAACTTCTCAGGCTATTTAAATACAATATGGTTAAGGGCAAAAAAAATAAATATGTGATGAAATTCACCAAAATTCAGATTAACCTTTTGGATATAGACTGTGAGTTAGAGGATTCTCAGTAAATAGTGTAATATCTGTCAATTTTCATGTGAATGAATGTAACTAGGTTTTCCATTAGGGAGCAAAATGTACATTTACCCTTTATTCGCATTTGAAAATACAGTACTGAAAAAAACTGGTCTCGGTATTTATTGCTGTGTAATAGTTTTTATAGTTTTTTAAAGGAAGTTGGAGAGTGTCTCATACAAACTTTGATTTGATGATATTAGCAGTAAGTAGAACATTATAATTTATTTTAGGATGCATTCAGCTAAGAATTTTATGGCCAATAGATGCTGAATATTATCAATGAACACCTAGAAAATATATTAAAATAAAAATATAGAATAAATTTTTATATGCCATATTTAAAATCTTGTTTATGTTTTAACACATTTTGTATGAGGGCTGAATTTATACATTAAATTTCAAATAATTGATTATGATAGAAACAGCTATATAAATCTTGTGAGTTTATATTTTGGATCAATGACCTCTAAAATTTGGGGGGGGATTATAAATGACTTAAATTTGGCAATAACCCCTGACAATAACCACAAAACTCTAAAAATCATGCTTCTTCCTTTTTTTTCTGCTTTAACATGTTGGCTAATAGATCACTACCTATGTTAAAATTTACCAAATGAAATTAAAGTCAGATCTATTTTCAAGTATGTGGTAGAGCATCGCCCAGAAAATTTCCATTATCACTTTTGCACTTACTCATGTCAAGAATATATCTCTCTTTCAAACTAAAAACATACACCCTAAATTTCATTTTGGGGGTGGAGTTCTGTGACTCTTAAATATTTTCTCAGAACATTTTGTAATATGTCTTAATCTCTCTATACTGCAATGTGTTTCTATTGGTTCAGAGCTAAGATTTTATATTGTGAGGCAAGAAAGGAATAAGTACAAGGCTTTGCATTATCCTTTCTTGCTTTGCTGTCAAAACATCATGATGTATGCAGGTAAGAAAATAGTCATTTTATTATTTTCTTTACCTTGTGTTTGTGTGTATGATTTGCATGTTCACATGTGTGTGGACACAGGTGTGTGGTATGCATGAGCTTTATGTGTGAGGAGGCCAGAAGTTGACATCAGGTGTCTTTTTTGGCA
>PVHP010015778.1:0-36870 GCA_004024765.1 Zapus hudsonius | reverse complement strand
AGGGGAAGGAAGTTAGGTAGTTAGGGCATGATATTGAAGGACATATTAGAAGTGGGCTCTTCCTTTCCCTTTGTTTCCTGGCTTCCATGAAGTGAGCTGACCCTCCACCTCAGGCTCCCACCTTGCTGTGTTAGCAGAGACCCCCAAAGTGGCGGGCCAGGGCTAGAGCCTCCGAAACCGTAAGCCAAATAAACGTCCCTCTTTAAAACTGGAATATCTTTGTTTTTGTATAGTCATGGAAAATCGACTAACACAACCATTTATTTCCTCTATTTTTCCTGTCATTGACCAGTGGCTTTCTTTATAGTCATGGTCTGGAACTTTAGAAAGTTCATTTAGAAAAATACATAAATAAACTTCATGTACATTATTTTACATTTTCTTGTTTTTATAGTTAAAGCTAGCTTTTAGAAATAGCAGTTTTTGCTTGCATATGTGTACATGGTGTATGTGTGTATGTGCATATTCATGTGTGTGGGTGTGTGCGCACATGTGTGTGTGTGTGGAAGTTAGAGGTAATAATGTCAGGCATCTTCCTCTCTACTTTGTTCAGTGAAGCAAGGTATCTCACTTGAATGAGTGAGAATTCTCATTCTCACAGAGCTCATAGACTTGGTTAATCAAGCTAGTTAGCTTGCCCCAAGGAGCCCCTCTCTGCTTTCCAAGCTCGGGGTTATAGGCAGGCCACCATGCCCACCTAGCATTTACGTGTGTGCTGGGGAACTAAACTCCAGTCTCCATGATTGCAAAGCAAGCTCTCCAGCCCTAGAAGTCTCTGGATTTGACACCTGCAAGCCTTTGATAATGCTGCACCTTTTCAAGGATTGACTTGGGAACTCTGTCCTAGGAGTCTGTCACATGAAAGTCATTGGAGCAAGAGGCAGATCTAGGACATTCTGGGTGGCATTGTCTGTCCTGGATAAGAATAAACAAACTGCCTCTTATTCCCCTAGCAAAAGAGCAGTTGCAAATGAACTTTAAAAAAAGATTTATTTGTTAATTGGCAAGCAGAGGGAGATGGAGAGAAGAGAGGCAGACAGAGAGAATGGGCATGCTAGGGCCTCTAGCTGCTGCAAATGAACTCCAGATGCATGTGTTGCTTTGTGCATCTGGCTTTACATGGGTACTGGGGAATCAAACCTGGGTAGTTAGGCTTTGCAGGCAAGTGATATAAACACTGAGCCATTTCTCCAGTCCATGAATGAACTTATAAAGCATTCTTCATTTTGTATTCATGACCCCCACACATATGCAAATGTATGTATACATACCTTTGTGTGTATGTGTATATATACACACACATATGAATATATTTAACAGTAGAGTAGCACTTTCAACATATGACAAATACCCATGCCAATAAGAGGGGATAATTCAAGTCTCTCACAGATAGTGTATTTATTTAAGGGAGAGGTTCCTATCATTTTTGACTGCAAGGGTGCCCATAAAAATGTAGAGAGGCTCTGAAACTTTAAGGAACAGCTGATGATCAAGGAAACCTCAAAACGACAAGTTATTAGGGATTTTGTTTCAGACGAATGTTCAGTTATCACAGTGCTGTAGAATGGTACATAAGTGGACTACAATCAAACTCCCAGGGTTAGTTTCCTTTCACTGATTCTAGACCCGAGCATGTCATCTGCCATGACAAGGGGACATCAGTAAACTTGATACAAGCATCGTCTTGGTATGGCCTGTCTACTTAGGGCTGCCTTCTTATAGGCCAGCTGTGACAGTAGGAGGAAGGTGGCTTCATTTTTTTTTTTTTGCAGATGAAAGACCACACAGGGCAAGCCTCTGCTGTGTGCAGCTGTCAGCTCAGTCCCCAACTGATCTACCAGCTGGGTGCAGTCACGTAAAGGTTCCTGGGCAAAACCAGCAGAGCCTCCCAGCCAATGCACTGTATCACGAGAAGAAGAAATCATTTAAAGTCAATACATTTGGGGGTGTTTCTTATACAGCAAAGATAAATTCTATGGCATTTACATAACCTGAAATACAGGAATGTATAAAGGAGATGAACCATTCACTTACTCATTCATTGATTCAGAAATATTTTTTCCAAGACCTAGAAAATACAATTGTCTAGTCTACTCTGCAGGCTATCTCCACATAAGAATCCACAGACCTTTGTAATGAATGACTCTGTGGCCCCAGAAAGTCTGAAACCTACAGGAAGGGAAGGAAGTCTCTCTCAAATCAGGATAATATTCTACATCAAGTAATTTCAACGTTAGGGGAAAAAAAAGCATCTAGACCAACCCCTTCCCCACTCCAGGTCTGTAATACAAGCCGACTGCAATGCTGGGGGCCTGAACAGTGATCTGACAATAACAGAACTGCATTGTGCCTACCTGAATAATCATTTTTTTTTCTGGCTCTCCTTCCTGACTGTTTTCTGTACAGTGAGTTCTGGCCAAGCAGTCTGCCTTCACCATGTACAAAATGCATTCATATATCCCTTCCCAGTTTATGAAATGCTCATTGTTTTTGTAGAATTCTTTCATACATATTATCACATTCAACCCCGTACCAATCTGGAGAGGTTATGTGCTCCAGGTCCCCTGACAAACGTGCCTGTGGAGACCAGGGTTCCTCTGTAGCCACTGCTAGACAGATGCTTCTGAACACAGGCATTCCAGGTGTTTGGACATCCGTAACCTTGGCCTTCAATCTCATAAAGATGAAGGGAGGGTGACAGCTTCATACTGTGGTTCAAAAGGTGACACTCCTTTATCTATGAAATCATTCTGTTTTCTCAATTAGAATTGTAGACCCATTTCTGTTTGGTTTTGCACAAGTTTTAATTAAGACAGGAAAACTTTTAACACCTCACAACCTTCGTGATAACCATTAAAGCTTTTAGAATTTTTCTCTTTCTGAGGCCCCCGTTCCCTCAGGGATATGTTAGCAAAAAGAATGTGATGGCAAGATTTCCAGATGTTACCTCTCAGATGTGTCACAGCGTGTTTCTAAACCATCTGGTAGCAACAACAGCTGGAGCGTGTCCAAGCGTGCGTGTTCGTGCAGGTAAGGGGTATTAATAGAACCCAAGCTGATCAATGCGTTGTCAAGAACGTGTTTGATCAGCTGCTGAGATGGTAACCAGGGCTTTCAGAACTCTGCAGTCAGCTTTGCTAGATGCTTGCGGGCGCAACAGGATGGATGTGGGTTTTTTCCTCCATTGGTTCGTGTAATCGACTCATGTGGTAATGTTGAGGTGGTGAGACCTTGCTGGACATGGGGGCACATACCTGTAACCCCAGCAGTGGAGAGGCTGAGGTGGGTTTGAGGCTAGCCTGGGCTAACTACATCGTTTGACCCCAATCTTAAGAAAATAAGGGGCTGGGAAAATGGCACAGTGGATAAGCATAAGTGCTCAGAAGACTGGAGTTCCATCCTCAGCATCTGAGAAGACAGTGGTGTGTGGCCACACTTGCTCATAACCCAAGAACTGTGGGGAGAAGAGACAGAAAAATCATTGGAGCCCCAGGTTCAGTGAGAGACTCCATTTCAAGGATGAGCCATGGAGGAGGACACCTGACCTTCTCCTCTGGTCTCTACCTGTGGGCACAAGGGGTGTACACATCTGCACACACACAGGCATACACTATGCACACCATACCACACCTATCACACACACACACACACACACACACACACACACACACACACACACACACACCAAAATACAAATCAAATGAAAAGATGGGGCCTAGTGTGAGGGAATTAGGCTCTGTAGGTACTGCTCTGGAAGGGATTAATGCTGTCCTCGTGGAGTGAGTTTGTTCCCCAAAATAGTGAGTCTGATTCCCGAATAGCTTGAGCTTCTTGTCTCACTTTGCAGCCTGGCCCTCTCTCCTGCCCCCC
Organism: Zapus hudsonius; assembly: GCA_004024765.1. Lineage (NCBI taxonomy): Eukaryota > Metazoa > Chordata > Mammalia > Rodentia > Dipodidae > Zapus > Zapus hudsonius. The sequence continues at coordinate 33,000 of PVHP010015778.1, read as the reverse complement.
CCCCCCATGACACCTTCTGCAGTACTGCAAAGCAACGTGAGGCCTTTACCAGAGGCTCCACAGATGAAGGTAAATGATCTTGGACTTTCCACCTCCAAAAACATGAGCTAAATAAACCTTTTAAAAATAAAGTCCTCGAGCCGGGCATGGTGGCACACACCTTTAATCCCAGCACTTGGGAGGCAGAGGTAGGAGGATTGCCGTGAGTTCAAGGCCACCCTGAGACTACATAGTGAATTCCAGGTCAGCCTGGGCTAAAGTGAGACCCTACCTCAAAAAACCAAAAAAAAAAAAAAAAAAAAGTCCTCAGCCTCAGGTATTTTGCTATAGCATCAGAAGAAGGACTAAGACAAAAGGTCCATAGTTGGCTATTCCAAATATGTGGCTAGGTCAGAAGTTATTTATGTTTAATCCTAAGCATATTCTTCACTTTATTTCAGTGGTCTGGCCTTTATGGGACTCTGTGTGTCATCCTTGCACACCAAGTGCTTTTATCCACTGAGCCATCATCTCCCTAATCTTTCATTAATTTTTAAGACCCATCATGACGTTTTCATACATAGGTGTCATTATACTCAGGCCTAATCCCCCACTGCATACTTCCCTTCTTCCCCTTAAATAGTCCTCTCCTCCACTCGTAAGCTTTAAAAACCATTTATTTGCACATGTGTGTGTGTAGGGGGGGGCAGTGCCAGAGTCTCTTACCACTGCAAACGAGTCCCAGTTTAGTTTTCAGTGGGTGGCTGGGGAATTGAACCCAGGCAGGCTGGCTTTGCATGGAAGCATCTTTCACCATGGAGACACCTTCCCAGTCCCTGCTTTTATGCTTTAAGTTAATTACTCACCAAGTTGACTCAGTGATTGCCATTATTCTCCCATTTATTCAACCAAAGCTTAGAGTATTGGAAAGCTGCAGTTCAATGACACTTTGTCCTTCTCTTAAGATGTTTACAGCCAGCGATAAGTCAACAGTTCAAAGCCAGAGGTCAAGTGCAATGGTACATAGCTACAATGTGTATTAGGAGAGCACCGAGGGCAGGAGAGAGGGAGGGCTCCAGCAGAATGAAGGCTTCCTTACTACCATGGGAGTGTGTGGCGCTTGACAGAGGGGAAGGGGAGAACTGTGGGCATGCTGGGCAGAATGAGACAGCTGGGCATCTAGGAGCCTACCTAGAACTTTCCAACTTATTTCATCCCAACATTTTGGAGGAAATGGGCAGATTTTAAGCAGGAGAGCTAGTGGAGATAGGATCAGACTATATATCAGAGGAAAAAAATTTGAGAGGGATTTGAGAAAAATTATACCTGAAGCTGAAGACTCCCGCATGATGCAGGCCAAGGTTAAAACAGAGCACAAGGGAGGAGGAGGGATTGGAAGGTCAAGGCCAGCCTAGCATTTGGGAGTCTTTATATATAGCAGGAAGGGAGGGTGAGTGTCTAGAAGGGGCCACTGGCTGTGGCTGGAGCAGGTGTGGATGTGGTGGACACCCTTCTCAAGAGGAGCTGTCCTTAGGCAGGAGGGACTGAAGTGTTCCATTGGTACTTGCTTCCCTTAACAATGAGAGGAAACATCTTCATCCTTATTTAAGAAAGACATCCAAGGGCTGGAGAGGTGGCTCAGTGATTAAAGGTCCTTGCCTGATGGCCCAGGTCTGATTCCCCAGGACCCACATAAAGCCAGATGCATAAAGTTGCTCATGTGTCTGGAGTTCTTCTGCAGTGGCAAGAGGCCCTGGTGTGTCCTCTCTCTCTCTCTCTCTCTCTCTCTCTCTCTCTCTCTCTCTCTCTCTCTCTCAAACAAATAAATAAAAATATTTAAAAATAAAAATATAAGGACATTCAATATTTGGCAAATCTTACTGTATTCTAAATACACTGTGACATGCTAATTTATTTTATTCTCAAAATAATTTTGTGAGACAAGCTTTGTACTTACTGGTCTGATTTTATGGGGAGGGAAAATGTCTCTAAACCCAATGACCTTTCTCTCTCTCTCTCTCTCTCTCTCTCTCTCACACACACACACACACACACTTTGTCTTTCCTTCTTTCCTCACTTTTCCTTTCTTTTTTCCTTTCTTCTTTCTTCCTCTTTTCTTCCCTCCTTGTTCTTTCCTTTATCTCTCCTTCCTTCCTTCTACTTTTCCTTTTCTCCTTTCTCTTTTTCCTTCCTTTCCTCCATTTCCTTCCTCCTCTCCCTCTTTTTCTCTTCACCCACTCACATTCCTTCCTTCCTTCTCTCCTTTTCTCCCTTCTTTTTCCTTCCTTCTCTTCCTCCCTCCCTCCTCTCCTTTTTCTTTCTTTCTTTCTTTCTTTCTTTCTTTCTTTCTTTCTTTCTTTCTTTCTTTCTTTCTTTCTTTCTTTCTTTCTTTCTTTCTTTCTTTCTTTTCCTTCCTTCCTTCCTTTCCTCCTTTCTTCCTTCCTTCCCAAATTCACACATGGCGACAATCTGATTTCAGCTCTGTGGACTCCACACCTGAGATCATGTATGACCTCTCTGAGATCCTTTGGCCTATGAAGCTCAAAGCTCTCACCTCGGAATCATGAGCTCTAGGAGGGAGCTTGGGTGGACTTAGATGGGAGCATGAAGTGAAGAGATCACATCAGACCTCAGTGCTCCCCAGCTACTTCCCAGCACCCCTGGAGCTTGCAGGTCCCTAACTGATGCTTGCTGACGCCTGTCTAGCCATTGGCTCAGCACACAACCCACAGGGACTTCTCTGGTTGCACCAAGGGAGCGCCACCATGATCTCCAGAAGCAGGCAGGAAATCCCTCTGCAGCTGGGAGTCAGGTTCTCATGGAAGAGGGATTTCTGAATCAGAGCAGACAGCAGACGGCCGACCACATCAAGGAGGAAACCGACTCTCAGGCAGACGTTGAGTTGCAGCTTGGGGAATGATGGCTGATTAGCCAACCGCAGGGTGGGCCGCACTGGACTCCTCAGCTGGGGCAGAGGAGGAGGGAGGTTGGAAGGTGAATGAAGCCGGCAGGGAGGCCCAAAGCCTGAGGATCCATGAACATCTGGGGATGCTTAATCGGGAGGAAGCACAGACCTCCCACACAGTAGCACTTTTATGAGCTCTGATGATCCACTGGAGGACACAGAAAAATACAAGAAATTAATGCCCTGGTAAACAATAACTTCTGTGATCCGTAAAGCCTGCTGCCTTCCCGAATCCTTCCCCTTCGTGACACATGTCTCAAAGGCAGATGTGGCTAAGTGTGTCAGTGTGACAGGAAGGTTGCTGAGCAAGCAGGTGCCTACACACTGAAAGCTCCTGGGAGGCCCAAGCAGGGACTTGCACCCCAACAGTAAGAGAAGGAAGGCCTCAGGCTTCCCTTGGGAACTGCCGAGCTGTGACTCTGGTCGTTCAGTCTCAGGATCAGCACTTGAGTTGTGAGGTCATGGTTGGGTTGAGGTTGGGGAGTTGAGGGAGGAAGGGAATAGGCCTTAACTTGCTCACTCATTCTCTTTCTTTCTTTCTTTTTTTTTTGTTTGTTTTTTGAGGTAGGGTCTCACTCTAGCCCAGGCTGACCTGGAATTCACTCTGTCGTCTCAGGCTGGCCTTGAACTCATGGTGATACTCCTACCTCTGCCTCCCGAGTGCTGGGATTAAAGGCGTGCACCACCACACCCGGCCTCACTTTCTTTCTTTCTTTTCTTTCTTTCTTTCTTTCTTTCTTTCTTTCTTTCTTTCTTTCTTTCTTTCTTTCTTTCTTTCTTTCTTTCTTTCTTTCTTTCTTTCTTTCCTCTTTCTTTCATTTCTCTCATTTCTCTTTCTTTTTTCCTTTTTTCATTTCTCTCATTTCTTTCTTTCCTTTCCCTCTCTTTTATTTCCTTTCTCTCATTTTCTTTCTTTCTCTTTTTTTCTCCATCCATCCATCCATCCATCCATCCATCTATCCATCCATCCATCCCAAGAGAATGTTAAAAGTGAGGGCTGGAGAGATTGCTCAGTGGTTAAGGCACTTGCCTCCAGTGCCTAAGGCCCTGGGTCCAATTCCCCAGGATCCACATAAGCCAGACCCACAAGGTGGTGGTGGCCCTGGTGCGCTCTCTCTCTCTCTCTCTCTCTCTCTCTCTCTGTTTGAAAATGAATAAATAAAATATTTTTTAAAAAGTGAGTGCTCTGGAACCTGGGTTAAAATCCCAGTCCCACCACTGGCGAACCCTATACACTGTGAAGTTTTTAGTCTCTTTAAATTTCTGTTTCTTCATTTGATGAAAGGAAGCCCCACATTAGAGAAATACACACCAGCAATATAATAACATCACTGGGTCTGGCACATCGTGGTGACCAGTCAACACATGTTGATTCTGAGTCTTGGAATAAATAAATACATAAAGACTTCTGGGCTTCTTGCAGAGGGCTCAGAGGTGATGGGTTTGGAGCATAATTTTACCTGCCTGCTGTGGAATGAGCCACTTGCCCAACCTTTCCCCATTCTTATCTTCCTTTGTCCCATGTCCCCATAGACCATCTAATGAATGAATCACAAGATCTATAGGCAGAGAGGAGATGAGAAAGCTTGCAGTCTAGAATCCTCTGGGCCTGGCCATGGAATTACTAATTCCCTCAAAAAAACTAACTGCTCGGGAGAATGGAAGCTTCATTCTTCTTGTATTTCTAGTGCTTTGATTAAAATGGAATTACTTGCTTGGAATTCCTGGGTTGCGAACTGGTGGTCTATGGATCTGGTTGGTCCCTATAAAATGTTTTGTTTAGCCTGCACAGTATGTTAAAAATTGGAAACTTTTACCCCAAAGCCTATGTTTCTGGCTTTTTTTGAAAACTGAGGAGGTCTGGTTGTCCTGGGCTGTGTGTCCTCATGGTGACAGTCAGGGGGAGCAGCAGAGGTCGCCTGCTCCAGGGTCTTCCCCTCCTGAGCCCCCCTTGGCTCTATTCCACCCCCTCTCACAAGCAGTTCAGCCCCTTCTCACACCATCCCAAGGGGACTGTGATTTCAGCTGATTGCCATTTTGCTAGGTACTACAGGTGAGGCCAGGGGAGCCAGGAGGTTCCTGGCAGAGCCCTTTCTCACAAGGTGCTTGTTCTCGGCTCTGATTCGGTCACAGTGTCTGTGCCTGGCGTGACTGATGTCACTTTCACTCATCATGGAAGGCTGGCCTCATGTCACCGCCACTAGCCTTCCATGATGAGTCCTGCCCTTCCAGGAGCAAGAGTCTGATTGATGTATAATTACTGTGACATCTTATACGAGGGCATTGCCTTCTGATGGACAACCACAGGATGAACAAAAGCTCACATTCTTCACATACCTGAGACGTGACTGGAAGGTTCTGCTAGTCATAGATAGCTTCTTTGATTTGGAGCTGGGGCACTCCCAAGGGAAGACTTGGAGCCCAGAGTTCAGTTCTTCCAGCTTGTGCTGTTTCATCTTTTATTGGTGGCACACTTTTACTTTCTATTTTCAAGTAAGCTCCTACACAGACCCCTCATAAAACCACACATCCAGGACCCTTATAAAACCACACATCTTGGATCTCAGAAGGATCTGGATCCAATAGGACCAGGATTGAAAACCCCTGGCCTAGGTCATGGTCTCCTTCCTCCACAAGTCATGATGCAGGAGCCTGAAGAGGGAAGGAAGCCTGTCCTGGCTCACAGAGGGAGGCAGGGAAAAGATGGACAGTTCAATGTGGATCTGGGCCACTTGCTCTGTGACTGCTGTCCTCAGAAGCAGCACTAAGGCTAGCTCTCTGCACATGGCCCAGTTGACCACTTAGCCCTTCACTTAGCAGGATTCCAGCTGCACCTGTTTGGCTGTGCACTTTGAGGACATCACTCAGATTTCAGTTCCCAATGTGTCAAGCCTGCATTCTGCTGTCTCTGAGACAGTCATCCTCCAATGCAGTCTGGTACCCATGTTTCTGTGTGGTCCCCTCTCACATTGTACTGGGCTTGATCTGCATGGCAGGTAGAATGAAGGGCTGTCACTTCTAAGTTTAGGTCCAAGGCACAGTTGCTGGCACTGTGGTTTCCTCTCTGTCCCCAGGGTCATTTGCTGTGGTGTAGACATCGTTATGAATAGCTCCATGGATAGGCTCACATGGTGAGCAGCTGAAGTCCATGGCTTAGTCATGGGAGGGCACAGAGAAACATGTCCTGAAATCTCAGGCACGTGTTCAGAACTGCAGCCCTGGGGGACAAGTGTACTGAAACCCACCAAGATACCCTGTACCAGGACCACCCTGCTGAGCTGCTCGGCTCCTTCATCGAGACAATGGCCTCGAAAGGCAGATTTCAATCCTGGCCCGCTGGTCTTCTGGGGATCCTGATGTGTGGACAGGAAAGCTCTAGTTTTATCAGACCCTTAGAAATGGTGTGAGAATGAATGTTTATTGTCTGAAACTGCTGAGTTTCAGGCTGGTTTGTTATATGGCAGTGGATAGCCAACACACTCTCACAGAAGCAGGAACCTGACCACCTGTGCTTCCGCAGATCAGCACAGAGAACGAGAGGGTAGGCACTGCACTTGGCTTAGTCTGCTGTCATATCGACCATAGACTGGCTGACTGCAACCAGCATCCATATCTCACCGTTCTGGAAACTGGGAAGTCCAAGATCAAGGCACTGGCAGAATCTGCTGAGGACCTATTCTCTGCCCCATAGGTGCAGCCTTTATGCTGTGTCCTCACTGTCCCTCAGAGAGAGCAAGCAGGCTCTCTGGGATGCTTACGAGGGCACTAATCACATTGCTGTAGGCCTAACGCTTGTTAAGATTTGGATGTAGGTTGTCCTCGTTACAACTCTGGATACTGAAGTTGGGTTGCCAATGAGGCAGCATGGACAGGCAGGCTCTAAGTGAGGGATTGGTGTCTTTGTCACAGGATTGGTTTTGTTTTCATAAAAAGGAATAGTTCTCAAGAGAGCAGGGTGTTCTAAAGCTAATTTGTTCTCTGGCACCTGCTTCTTCTTTGGCTTTTCTGCCAAACATGGAGTAGCATGGGCCTCACTGGCTGGAAGCTGAGCAGGTGCTGTTGACATGGTTCTGGACTTCCAGAACTGTGGTCAAAGGTGAATAGCTTTCATTCCCAGTCTCAGACAGTCTGATATTGTCACAGAAACACACTAAGACAGCACTCACCACTGCACCTAATTCTCATTATTATTCACAATTATCTCCCAATACCATCACTTTAGAAGGGAGGGCTCAGTGAGTTTAGGGGGAACAAAAATATTAAGTCCACAGTAAGCATCCTTAAGAAAAAAAAATCAAGATCCAGACTAAAATATAAATAAGTATTTTTTTTTACCTTCTGTAAATAAAATGTGGTTCTGAGGGCATGAATCAAAAGCAAGAAATAATGTGTCATTTATAAACATAATATTTAACCAAACACACACACATACCACACAAACACACACACACACACTCACTCACTTATTTACTTAGTGGAGTTTTTTTTTCTGTTTACAAATACTATATGTGGCAACAAGAGGGTATTTTTAAAAATTGAGATATAATTCAATGAACAGGAAATGCACCATTTTGAAGTGTATAATTTAGTGGTTTTTCGCATACTCACTGTGTTGTGCAATCATTACCACTAATTCTACGACATTTTCATCCTTCCAGAAAGAAACTCCATATTTTCCCTCCCTCTTCTCATTCCCTGACAAGCACTGATCTGCTTTTTGACTTTCTGGATTTGCTAGGTCTGGACATTTCAGATCAAGACAATCACCCAGCGGTGGTCTTTCGTGCCTGGCTTCTTTCACTCAGCATATTTTCAAGATCTCCCCATGACACAGCACAAGTCATTGCTCCTTATTGCTGAGTCATAGTTTGTTGCGTGTATCAGCTACAGTTTGTTTTGCCATTGATCTGTAGGTGGGCATTTGAGCCGTTTCCACTTTGGGGCTATTATGAATGATGCTCTGTAAACATTTGCGTCCACATATTTGTGTGAACATACATGGTTTCCGTTCTCTTTGATGCGTACCAAGAGCAGAACTGTTGGATCATATGATAATTCCAGGTTCGACTTTTTGAGGAATTGTCAAGCTATTTTTTTCCATAGTTCCATGTTTAGAATCCAAGATGGGTATTTTAAATATAGTCAACGATCTAACAACTGGATAAAAACAAAACATCAAAATACATAGAAAAGTGAGACCTAAAACTTTAATCATTGTCTTCAAGTGTCTGCTTTTTGCTGGTTGTCATTTGGCACGACAAGCTCAGTTTCTGTGGTGCCCCTTGACCCCTTGGTCATATTCTGACATCCATTCTTCCCTCTTAGGACTGGACCCTTTTCTCGATGCTGAGTACTTCACTGCCCAAAGCACCTCCCTTATGACTTCAATGACCACTGACTCTCTTCAGTAATGAAGGCAGAACAAGAAGATAGAAGATATCCCAAGATCCTTCACATGGCATAACCTAAATCAGTCACGCATGGACTAGTGAAAACAAATTTGTATCTCATTTTAAACTGTTACTTGCAGTTTATGGTTATATCAATGGAACTTGACGTTGACTAGCCAAGTGCATTAGGAGATGAACAGACTTGAATTCAGACGCTAGCTTTCTGTTCTCACTACTGTGAGCCGAGCTCAGCCGAGCATGACAGCTTTCCCTCTCTAGCCTCTTTCAAACTTTCCCACTCATTTCATCTCCATCATCTTCCAAACCACGATGGTTGCTCTTCTGGACTTCTAACATAGCTCACTGTGTGATCACCATCTCTACTCACTCCCACTTCTCTTGAACCTGTGCTCCGTGTGAGATTCAATGGGATCATCTGAAGCCAAGTCTATCCCTTTGCTGTGCTGTTCTATGACTCTGAGGATAAAAATCAAGCTTCTCAAAGGTCTTGTGAGATCTGATCCTTCTTCATGCTTTTCTGACCCTATTCCCATATCCTCTGCCCATTTCAGCCTCACTGACATTTGAATGACTTGACTGGGTTACATGGACCCCTCACCAGCTTTGTGCGTACTGATCCTTCACACAAATAACTTTCTCTCCAGCATTTTGTACCCTCTGACCTAAGTGTCACCTCATCATACCTCAGCCTTCTTGACCATGTATTTGTGTCTGTCTTCCCACAAGTTAGGCTCTTCTCACTGTTGTATAGGGTCTATCAAATGGTGTCTTATTCAGCCACAAACTGCTGGGATGAATCTTCAAACCAGGCACAATTTGGGGGAGGAAAGTATTTATTGAAACTACAGATTGAGGGGAAGTTCCTTAACAGTGAAAGAGGCTGGCCCTCTTTCACAGGTCTGAGCAGAGAGGGAAACCCATCACCAATACCATATATAGGACAGCAAACAGGCAGGAGGGCCAAAGAGAATTTCTTCCCCTTTATAAAGTGTCTTACAACCCTTCCCCAGACTTAATGGCTACCTGAGTCTCTGGAATTTCCTTCCTGCACTGCTCTAGCTTCTTTGAACGTCTTTACATCTTGCCCCCTACTGAGAGGCTGCCTTCCTGTAAACATCCTCAGAGACCTACCCAAGATAATTAAAAAGATCAAGTTGATAACAAAACCTAACCATCACATACGGCATATGCTTCAAGTTCCTCTGAGTACTGAGTACATAGTGAAATGTCATTTTAGTCCATTTTCTGTTGCTCCAGCAGAATGGCCAAGGCTGATTAGTTTCCTGTGACTCGTTGTTCTGAATGCTGGGAAAACAAAAATCAGTTATAAAATGTGAAAATATATATTTCTCTCTCTCAGTGCCATGTTCATAACTTATCTGACAGCATTGTGTTAAGGGTTAACTCACCTGTTTGATGAGCTTGCTCTTTTCTGGGGTGATGAGGCAAGGGTGGCAGGCCATGGGGCTGAAGGCCAGTGTGCAAAAACAGCAGGCGGGGGCTTCACACCCAAGGCAAGGGAAATGGCAACAGGCCCCAAGAGGCTTTGGACTTTCTGGGAGCTTCTTAGCTCTAGGATGTCTCTTCTATCTCTATCAACAACTGTATTTATGGGAGGGTTCAGGGGTGGAATGCTATTGTTTTGATGTGGTTTATTCCTTCCAAAACTCATGTTGAAATTTGGTCCCCAAGAAGTGACGAGATGCCTATGAAGGATGTTGGTCATTAGGGCAGTGCCCTCCTGAAGGGGTCTTGTAGGAGATTAGTTCTCAGGTGAGGTGGATAGTTATGCAACAGCAGGCTGTTATAAAACAGAGTTTTCCTTCCTCTTATTCCTCTTTCTTTAATCACCAGGCTCCCCTTCTGCTCTTCCACCATGTCATGAGGCAGCCTGAGGCCCGCTAGAGGCTGAGCAGGTATCAGAGCTTAGACCTCCCAGACTCCAGAACCATGAAGTCATTAAGCCTTTATTCTTTATAAACAACTCAGTCTCAGGTATTCTGCTATGATAACAAAAAGTATGACATCACTCACATCTATTCTGCCTGCTCCTCACCAAATCACTTAAATGACTTCCCTTTTCACATATATTTCTATAAAGACATATATTACTATTACATCTCTGCCTTTTTCTAAGACACACACACGTGCACACACACATGCACAGAAATTTGCCTTACCCAAATTTTCTCCAAAGTCAGAAATCTAATAAAAATCAGTAATATCAGAAGCTGGTAGGAGGTTAAATTCGTCATTCCCTCTCTCCATCAAATCTTTGTAAAATTCTGCCACAGCTTCCCAGAAGAAAACTGGAAATTAAACACATCCAAAAATTTAGAACAGCCGGACACTTATGCTGAAGGTTCTTTGAAAGAACCTGCATCGAATTCCTTAAGTTGGAACTTATGATTGAACTGAGGGGTGGGAATCTTCCAGAAATGCTTCAAGACTCCTAAGGATGTGGAAAATGGGCTCATGTAGAATACCTACAGGATATTGTTTTGTGTGGATCACAAGCGTCTTCAAATGACAACAAAATCAAACATTTGTATTAACAATAGTTAAAAAGCAGAAAGATGTGTGCTTGCTGCCCAAACAAAGATCTTATTCAACTTTCTGATCACACATGTTGAAATCTTACTCTCTCATAACACTTGAAATTGCTTCAGGTCCATATGGGGCCAGGGATCACTCCCTCAGGAGACATAGATAAATAGTCAAGTTCCTTAGGTGAACACGTCATCAGATTTGCTTCCTACCAGATGGTCTCCAGCCTGGATGTCATGCCTCCCACCTCCTGGCCTGCAGCTGGACTGTCCACTCTGCAGCCAGTCCACATTGTCTCCTATGAACCTCACCCTTGGCAACTTTCCTAAGAAGAGTAAAATTTAACAATGGCATTTAAAAATTTATTTATTTATTTATTTATTTTTTGTGTGACTATGGGTGTGTGTGCCTCAGTGCACATGTGGAGGTCAGAGGGCAACTTCTATCTTCCAGGTGTTGGTGCTCCACCTTCTTCGAGACAGGGTCTTCTGTGAAGGCAAGCAAACTCTCAGAGTAACTGGCCTTCGAGCTGGCTTTATGTGTGTGGTGGAAAATTGAACCCTGGCTGGCAGGGTTTGCAAGCATGTGTCTTCAACCACTGAACCATCTCCCCTGGCCTTGACAAAAGAATTTATTTTTAAAAACACTCCCTAAAAATGAGCCAGGCATGGTGGCTCATGCCCGTAATCACAGCATTTGTAAGGCTGGGGCAAGGAGATCATTGTGAGTTCAAAGCCAGCCTGGGATATATAGAGGGACCCTGTCTCAAAACAAAACAAAACAAAACGAAATGAAATGAAACAATACAAACAAACAAACAAACAAACCCACCAGAAATTGAAAATCAAGTTAGGAGGCACAGAATAAGAGTTTGATAAGTACGTGACAAAAATGAATGGACGGAAGAAATAAAACAGTGAATGAATTTATGACCCACCTCAGTAGTAATCATTTAAGCAGCTGGATTGAAGAGTTTTTCGTGTCTTTCACAGCATCCATTCCACAGTCAGCTGGAGGCTTGTTAACACTGTAAAATTCTGGGTCCCAGTTTCAGACTCATTCAATCAGAAACTTTGGGGGAAATGACCTTCTCACAAGCTCTTCAGGGAGTTTCTTGGACTGACGCTGGAGCCTTGGAAGCTCTGAACACAAGCATGTCAGTCAAGGAGCTCTGCAGTCATGACTAGAGTCAAGAGACCAGTGAAGGAGGGTCTGGGGAAATATTAACAGATACTCACTTTGGTCTGTGGGCTGTGCTTCACCAAGAACAGTCCAGAAGAGCCAAAAGACTCTTAAAAGTAAGTGCATGAAATAGGCTACTTCAGATTTCCAGTGAGCAAACTCAGTGACATGATGGCCCAGAAGAAAAACAGACAACATGGAACAGCTCGTTACTAAGGAGCTTGGATGGTGGTAATTTCCCAGACAGCTCCAGGCTTCAGTTCATGTAGACAGCAAGGAATGGGAGGCAGGGGAGAAGGTGGGAAGTGGGAATCAGAACTCCAAGTGGCCCAGGGAGCAGTCTGATTTCAGAGAGTGGAGGAGAGTTTGCCTCAACAATTGCCAACTGTAAAGCACACACAGAGACCCAGCGGAATGTTGCTGGAAGGTAGGTTATTTCACACACCTGCTAAGGAAGCCTCCCTTGGTGCTCAGTGAAGCTGCCCCAGCCTCATCTCAGTGGCTTGTCTTGGTGAATGGATGCTCATTGTCACTCCTCTGAAAGACCTTGGTCCTCCCCCACTTTCCAGTGTGAGGACAGGGCCCCATTCACCAATAGCAGGGACATAAACTATAGCGCCTCACCTGCTTGCTGGAAGCCAGCATGGGGTCCACAGCTCCCAGGGAGCAGAACACTGAACTTTCATGGAGATGTTGGGTGTGTAGGCAAGCCTCACTCATCTGTTCTTTTTTGCTGTAAGGGCTTCCCATCCTGCCTCCCACTCCACACCTCACAGTTCTACTCATTTTTCTGTGGCGTTCTCATTTCAGACAAAAGTTGGGACATAAGTTTATTTGCAGAGCACCTCAGCTCCTTGTCTGGTCTCCCCTTAAACTGTCTCTTTGCTTAGGGCTAGAAGCCTTCCTGGTCTTCCTCCTCCTCCATTCCCAAGCACCTGCCAGTACTGGGGATAAAGCTAATAGCCTGTTTTGGCCTGTCCTGAATGCCTCACATCCTGCCACAACCTACTGTCACTGGAGCCCATGAGTACAAGGCTTTCATGCCAGGGGCCAGGGATGATTTTTAGCACCCCTTACAGGGGTGACTTTCAAACCTTCCATAGTCTTGGCCATCTCTCTACACCTGGATAGTCAGCTATTCACAGGAAGGTAGATCCAAGTTAAACTAGTCTTCCTCACCCCAAACATTTCCCCAAGTTATCACCAATGTGAAATAGACTGATCAAGCCTTGTTCGTCTCTAACACTCCTTAACAGCCCTTAGGAAGGCCCTCTCTCTATACTATCCTATCAAGGTTACAGTGATAATTTGTCCCAATCTACCCAGAATTGTTCTAGTTTGTCCTCATTCTTCTGGCATCTCTTCTGCCAGCAGAAACATGCCTTCTTCCCTTAGAAGTGACCCATTCCAAAGGATGCACTGTATCCAAGAAATCACGTACGATCAATCACTTTACCTCAGTGTGAATTCTTAAAACTCTTATCTTTCAGTGGTCATTGAATAGCAATTCCTCCAAGTTGAAATAAACCATCCTAGAGGAAGACATGATAGGAAGTTCCAAATTGGAATATGAGCTCATTCAGACTCAAGGCGTTCCTAATGACAGGTGGCTGGTCCAGGCTCAGGAACTAAAAGCTCACAGGTCCTGGGAGATTCACAAAGTCACTGCTAAGGTCACATAAGATGCTCAAGGCCCCTCCTTAAGGTCACATAAGATTCACAAGGCCCCTCCCGAAGGTCATATAAGATTCATAAGGCCCCTCTCTAAGGTCACATAAGGAGTGAGAACCCCTTGGGAGAGAAACACCAAGCAGCTGAGCTGCCTGGAAGTAGTGAGTCTCAGGAGCAGAGCTGTTAGGAGTCATCACCCATGCTGGGGTATTGGCCCCACCCCTACTCTTGTAAGCACCTCAATCCACTCATTGGCTCACTAAGGTACACTTAGGTGGAATTATTTCTTTGGTCTTACCCTATATGTGTATTTTTTCACACCTCCCCAGGAGAAGTTAACACAACAGGGGTACTTGCACTTCAATTCTTATATGTATCTGTGGAAGAATGTTAATCCCTGCTTGATGTAGACATTCCTGGGGAGGATGAGTGAGGACTTTGATATGCCAGAAAGGCCCTTGGTGCCCAAGGGCTAGTCAAAAGTGGACCAGCCTATCACAGCACTATCAAGTGGTGTATGCTCTGTTTATTTCAGTCCTTCCTTCCTTCCTTCCTTCCTTCCTTTCTTCCTTCCTCCCTCCCTCCCTCCCTCCTTCTCTCTCTCTTTCTCTTTCTTTTTTGATACAGCCAGCCACAAGGGCAAGGACCACACTTCATCTCCACATATCTTTTCTTTCTACATCCCTGAAAGATAATAGACACTCATTAACTACTTGTTGAGTGAGTCAATAAAGAGTGATGGAGTAGTGGAATGGGGTGAGGATGGGTTCACCAGAGTATGACTAAAGTCTATGACGTTCTGATCACCTCGAATTGAATCAGAGCTTAATGGAGGGCTGTCAAGAAGCAGTAGGTCTTGGAGGTGTAAAAGGGAGACATGGATTCACAAATAGCAAGAGTCGTTTCTATACCTGCAGGTCCTTAAAGACAATATGATAGCTCTTAATTTTGCACATAGAATAGATGAAATGGTTATTTAAAAAGAGTAATTTTGTTCTAATAATAAAGCAATTTGGTTCATTTTTAAGAATACCATGAAAATTCCAAACTATTAGTTGTCTCTGTGTGGTATCTATTGTGCAGAATGCCTCAAAGAGTACCTTCCTGCCTTCCACACAAATTTCTTCTCTCCAGAGCAACCGTGTGACTAAATCTTATCATTTTCCTTTTGATTGCACAGCTGATCTAGGTCAACGGCCCAAAGATGTGCAGGAACCAAGCTTCAGGGACTCAGTAAGTTCGCTTCCCTGGGATGACAGATACAAGACTGTGGAATGAACACCCCACCCGCAGAACAGGAGAGATGGAAGTCAACTTTCAGAGAAACAGAGGGGCTTAGTGAGCATGCCTGGACCCCTTCCTGGGGGCAGGTGAAACCTCTGCCTGCCAAGCAAGCTGGCCTACGTTCTGCCCTCTGCAACGATAACAGTCCTAATTTGGTTTGCCGCTCAAGACAGTGGTTTCAGGTGAGGTGAGTGTTACAGTTTCTATAAAAAGATGTTATCAAATGTGCTGTCATTGTCCTCAGGCAATCACTAGCACCAGCTGGGAAAGCAAATGGCTCCTTGTGTAATTAAACTCCTTTTGAAACCAAACACATGTAACTTATTTTCAGATTCAGGTTTGTATGTTTGCTTTGAAAAAAATACAGCTTTATTACTTATGCCGTTACAAGCTTGCATTTTGATGGTTCAGAAATTCACTTTGAAAGTTTCAAATGACTGTCTGCATGAAAATACTTCCTAGACGATGTCAATCAACCATAGTCTCATTCTTCCCATGTGTCTTGTCCTCCCCCAACCTCTGCAGCTGGTTCCACTTCACTTCATCCACAAAGACAAGGGAAAACCCAAGTGGTGAAATAAACAACACCTAGGTAAAGGACGTGATTTTTTAAAATATGGAAAATAGATATTTACCATCAATCATTGAAAGTACCAAGAAAACTAATTCAATTCCAAACTGAGTAAAGAAAAGATAGTTTTCATCAGAAGGGAGGTGACGGATAGCTTGCCTATAAAAGTCCAGTGTTGTGCTGGGAAGATGGTTCAGTAGGTAAAAAGTGTTGAGCAATTGTGCTGAAATGAGTTTGGACTTCCAGAACCCACTTGATACAGTCGGGAACTCTGTAATCCCAGCCCTCCTCTGGCAAAATGGGAGGCAGAGACAGGAAAATCCCAGATTCTCATGGGTCAGCTAAATGGAGTCTACAGCAGTGAGCTAGAAAGAGACTCTGCCTCAAACAAGATGGAAGGTGAGGACCGACCTGATTCTGGAGGCGATCCTTGGACCTCCATATGAATGCTGTGGCATGCACATGCCTGCACATGCACACACAATTGTACACACATACGTCATATACACATCATACATACACACCACACAACACACCATACACACATCATACACACAATATCATTCATACACATCACACACATATCATACATACACATCATATACACACAGTACATATACACATCATTCACACACACACACACACACACACATACACACTATCCAAAATATGTCCAGTGTAGAGTATCACTATCCTCACTTCAGGACGCTGAGCTCTATGAGTAATGTTCACAAACCCATCACGAGCTAGAGTCCAGGGAGCTGAAGATTGGAAGTCTGGAATTTTTGAGGAGTGGGTGACATTAGGCCTCAGAAAGCTATACATAAGAATATGCTGCATTGAACTTCAAGTGCCCCAAATTCAGAATATTTTAAGATGGCTGATCAGAGAAAGTACAGACCTCTGCACACACAGAGTTAACCCTACAAGGCTGCTGTTCTGGAGAAGAAGTTCCCAAGGATGCAGGGGAAGAAAACAGCTTAGTGAAATAAGCAGTGGGTGAAGAGAGCCCTTTCCATCTGATGCCCCTTTCTGCTTAGGAAAGACCTGTTCCCAGAAGGAAGGATGGGGTCTGACACTGTCCAGACAGAGATGACCACAGCTGGCTGTTACCTAGGAGACACCGCTGCATAACAAGCTGACCCTCATTGCTTCCTGTGCTTTCCTCCCCTTGGCCTTCAATAGCCCGCACAACGTCTCTCCCCATCAGCCCAGTTCCCATCCCTCTTTCAGCTTTATGGAAGGTTCGGCAATCTTGCTCACCTTTGAGTCTCATAGTGTGTGTGTAGTTCTTGAGCCAAGCATGGAATGGAATTGGCTCTGTTCTCTTTTTACTTATTTGAGAGAGAGAGAAAGAGAGAAACAGAAAAAGAGTACAGGTGTGACAGGGCTTCTTGCCTTAGTGAAGCCACTCCAGATGCATGAACTACTGTGCGCATCTGGCTTTATGTGGGTATTTGGGAATTGGACCTGGGTTGTCAGACTTTGTAAGCAAGAGCCTTTAACCACCGAGCCATCTCTCCAGCCCCGAATCTGTGAGTTTTAGTATAGATCACAGACTAGATCAAGCTTCCAGAGGAGAAAGAGTACCTTAATATTCTGCTGGCAGGATCTGGAAACAGCCAGCGTGGAGAACAGCTTTCATGAAGCTTCTTATCTTCCATAAAGACTGGATCCTCCAGAGGATAGAACATTTCTGAGAATTCTCTCCTAATAATGTCTTGAAATGGGGAAAACTAATGAGTAGGAGAGGCTACTCTCGACATCACACTCACAGCCCAGGAAGACTGTCCTGGGCTCTTGTGTGTTCTCTAGGCTCATTCATCCCCCTAAAAATCATTGGCTCTTTCTGGAGAGCTATCTATATGCTTCACTTGCTCATCAGTGAAGAGATGAGTGTGGTCTTCCAGGGTGATGTGGTACTTGTGTTCGGTAGCTAGATAGGCATTATTAACAGGCTGGGAGGTCATTGAAGAAGGACCTCTCCTTCATGATCAGCCTTGTCTTTGTCCCTCCTTAAGATTTAAAATCCTGAATGAAAGGAAGGTGTGCGGAGGTCTCATGGCTTTGTTAAGGCCCATTAAGGGAGTTTCTCCTGATAAAAAGAAGAGAACCTGAGTTCTACTTTTGGCCCAGGATGAAGACATAACATTCTAAGCTACCAAAAACATAAAATTACAAGGACATACTATTGTCCCCTCCCTTGATAGTCCATTTGGACCTGTCAATCACCCTGCTAGGAGACAAGCCTTCAGGAGAATGATTCACCTGAAGACATGCATGCTAAGGAGATGGCGGGAGTGACTATTCCCTAATGAAAGGGCGCACTCTTACCCTCAGAAGCCCCTCCTTCTACGGGGTTGCTTCTCATCTGCACTGTGAGCCTGGCCGCCTTTCTGAGTTCTAACTCAAAAAGTATAACCTTTCCTTCGTCTCATGATATCTCTTCTTTGGAAGATGGCCAAAATCCCAGGAATGCTTGTCCTGACACCCTGGGCTTCCTCACTGTTTTCCTAATAAATCTATGTTTTACTCACTCCTCCCATCTGTGTGCCTAATTCTCTGTGGTCAGGAGACAAGGTTTTGACAGTCAGAACATCTGTAGCACTTGCTTTCCTATGATCTATGATTCCCCATGCACACAGATGCATGATGTCCATGCACATTGCTGCCTGATGTCCATGCATATTGATGCATGATGTACATGCACACTGAGGCATGATGTATATGCACATTGCTGGATGATGTCCATGCACATTGATGCATGATGTCCATGCACACTGATATATGATGTCCATGCACACTGATGCATGATGTCTATGCACATTACTGCATGATGTCCATGCATACTGATGCATGATGTATATGCATATTGATGAATGATGTATATGCATATTGATGCATCATGTCCATGCTCACTGATACATGATGTCCATGTACATTGATATACGATGCCCCCATGCACATAGTACATTTACATATTCTTTTTCCTTTATTAAAAAAAAAAACCAGGGATTCATTGAGTGATGGAACCCAGGGCCATGTGTCTGCCAGGTAAGCACTTTACCACTAAGCTGTTACCCCAGCCCACTTTTCTTCTTTTCTTTTTTTTTAAATATATATTTATTGTCCATAATGAGTTACATTATTTAGTGGGCAAACAATGTGTTGTTATCCCGAATTCCCCAATTCCCCCCCCTCCCCATCCCTGATCAGTTGGATATCCTCCTCCGTGGGCTGTCTGTATTAGTCCTTGTGGCAAGGGATCCTGTATATCCTAGTACTCAGCCCGGTCTTCCTGGCCCAAGTGTGTTGTTACTGATGGGTGCCATACCTCCGGACAGTCTCCCCTAGTAGCTTGTATGACAGGTCTGGACCACCAAACCCAACAAGCCTTGTCTCCTGTTACTCTGTCTACTGACTCTTTATTTCTCAGACTCAACTATTGACCCTCCAGAGAGTTCTTTCAGTTCACAGGAAGTAAGTACTGAGGGTGAGCCAGAAATGGAAATGAAGTTAGAACTTTAGAATATGAATGTTGAATGGCTTATTAGGTAGCAGAGAATGAATGGAAAGAAGCTTATACAGAGGATGCAAGTCCCCCTTCCACCCAAAGGCACATATTCTCAAAAGGCTTGGTGTCCAGCTCGCGGTGGTCACTGAAAGGCACTTGCAGAGTAAAGGGTCTGGATAATTAGTGGAGAATCTTTGATGGATTTATAAGGATTTTAGAGCCTGAAAGTTCCACTACCCACAGCCTCAATCAGAAAGAAAAAAGAAAGAGGAATTGGTAGGGGAGTTCATTTTTATTCATCTGAGCCTCATAAAATGAGCTAGATTGTCTTTTATTTAAACAAAATATCCCCCATCTACGAAAGGATGAAAATGTCAAGGAATAATAGTAGAAAACTCCTGTTTGTCCCACACTAGGCTGAGGGCTTTGTACTCATTCTAGTCTTCTTGTTGTGTTGGATTTGTGGCAAAGAGGCCTTCCCTATCTTTTCCTCCAAAAGCTACCTTTAAGCCTGGTTTGCATTCCTGTTAACACACTAGTTTTTCATGGGAACATCGATGATGCTCAGGGAGGAGGAGAGGTGGTCACAATCATCTCGTGTTATAATTTACAGCCCCATGTGAGAAGGCTGGACTGGGAAAGATCAGACAAAAGGGAGGAAGGTGAGGAATTTCCTCCTGGGAAGTTGCCTTTTTGTCCTAAGCTTATTTTCATCTACTCTGTTATAATAACATGGCATGATTGCGAGGTGAAACCTAGAGGAAGGAAGTAGATCCCTGGAAAGATGGACCCAGACCTGGCCCCTTCCTCTTCCTGCTTCCCGTCTGTCACAGTGAGCAGCTTTGCTGTCACATGCTTTGAAGGCCATGTGATGGTTGGTGGCAGTGCAGGCCCATACACTGGAGCCAACTGACCATGGACTGAAACTCTAGCAGGCCCTTAGAAACTGTTTTTGCTGAAATCCAGGCACTGTGGTTCATGTCTGTAATTCCAGCACTTGGGTGGCTGAGGCAGGTGGATTGCCATAGTCTTGTGAGTTCAGAATCAGCTTGGGCTACAGAGTGAGACCCTGCCTAAAAGAAAAAAAAAAAACCTGCTTTTGCTACAAAGCATAGAGTCCTCCCTTGGGCTCATGAGGTACCTAGAAGCAGACAAGAGCCTACATGTCTGCCTTTATTTTGCATCTGTCTCCTTTACTTTGGGTCACCTCTGCAGTCACAATGTCAATCACTTAAGGAGTGCCTTTCTAGGACCAGTGATCCCTAACTTATCTCTTCCACCTTCAAGGCTAAAGGCACAAAGATTGACTGCATCATACTATTAGCTCCTTACAATGTCCTGCTCCAAACTCTCAAAAGGCACCTAAAGGACTGTCACTGTCTTAAACCTGTAGTCCCCTTGGATTCTAGGAGCGGGGAACAGCAGAACCTCTATGGACAGACCACAGTTGTCCATGATGGCTCATGTCCTGAGACGCAGCTGTCCCCTCAAAGAGGAACGGCATGTTTAGACTACCTTGCAGACCTCAGACACTGATCAACCAGACCACATTGCATACCTTTTACCTTGGCCCTAATTTTTTTTTTACCTTGGCCCTTATTCTTATAGTTAAACCCAAAGTTCATGTCAGTTCCCTGAAGGTAGTCTTGGGGTCACTGTACCACTTTAACTGTTTCTCTTCCCAATGTCCATTGATCAACATTTAGTTTTCTTTTTTATTATCATTTCTTTCTTTAATTGGTATATTGGGAATAGGTGGTCAAGCCTAGTCTATTGGAGCTGTTGAAGCAAGACTTTTGCCCTAAAAGTTTGATTATAGCACCTCTGAAGCTGTGAACCAAAATAAACCTTCTCTCCTTGTAAGATGTTTTCTCAGTCATTAGTCACAGTGATGAAAACGCTAACATAGAGACCAAAGATTCAGACTTCCTGAGTGCCCTCCATGACGTGTGCTGTGAGAGAGCATATCCTCTATAGATTGGAAAAAATCCCAGCCTCCTCAGTTCTACAAATGAACTACACTTTGGCAAAGCCAGATTAGTAGGACTAAACTCATGTTTAATAGAATTACATACACATGGGAAGCCCACAAAAATAAGGGACAGGGCAGATACTGAAGTTCACAGAGCATCCTAAGCTACAGAAAGGAACAAGGGCTTCATTCTCTGGGAGAAGGTGGGGACAAGTTGGGGGAAGAATTGAAACAGCCAGTTCCCCTGGGTTCCCTCCCCACCACAATGAAAGAAGCAGAGAGATAGATAGCAGAGAGTGAACAGATGAGGAGGGCTTATGCACACAAGAGCAAAACTCAAAAGGGAAGGCGAAGGCTCTGGAATCTCAGTGGCAGGGAAACCAGCCATTGGGTGACAGCATTGGGTGTCACAGCTCTAAATCCTCAGGCTTCAGAATACCAGCCAAGAAGGGTCCCATCAAAGATGGAGCCAAAACTGCCAGAGCAGAAACGGGTCCCAATGAAACAGGAGCCAGGACAACCCCCTCAGTGGGTCAGGAGCCATGGGCTGTTGGAGCAGAAAGTCCCATTGAAAGAGGGGCAGAGTCTGCCAGCCCCTCTCTGAGGCAGGAAAGGGTCCAGACACCGAGCGCAGGTGCAGTCACAGACCTGGCGTTGACATTCAGAAGCAGACCTCCATTCCCAGAGCAGTGCTGCCAGGAATGAACCTGCATCAATTTCTCCCAGAGGGTCTCTGAGACAGAAACAGGTTCAGCACTAGGATCTCGGTGGCAGGACTGGGCCTGAGGCTCCAGATGTGTCAGTGTTCAGCCAATCTGACAGGTGCATATCTCTAATCCAAGCACTCAGGAAGCAGAGGCAGGAGGATCAGAAGTTCAAGGCCATCCACAACTACATAGGGAGCTAGAGGCCAGCCTGGGCTACATGAGACCTGT
This sequence comes from Zapus hudsonius, assembly GCA_004024765.1. Taxonomy (NCBI): domain Eukaryota; kingdom Metazoa; phylum Chordata; class Mammalia; order Rodentia; family Dipodidae; genus Zapus; species Zapus hudsonius. Next base: position 10,968 of record PVHP010015778.1, on the reverse strand, counting down.
CTCAAAAAATAAACAAGAGGGCTGGAGAGATGGCTTAGCGGTTAAGGCACTTGCCTCCAGTGCCTAAGGCTCCCCGTTCAATTCCCCAGGACCCACATAAGCCAGACTCACAAGCTGGTGGCTCTGATGCTCTCTCTATCTCTCTCTCTTATCTCCCTCTGTATCTCTCTACTTGAAAAATGAATAAAAATATCTTTAAAAAATAAATAAACAAGAACTAAGTAAATAAATAAAACTAAAATAATAATACTAATAATAAAAGTAGGCTTCTCCTCTATCAAATGTATACACATCAAAGAGTTATGTCAACGAAGACAGCAGCAGAGTATGAAACTTCTGTATTGAAGGCAGAGATGTGTATAGCCACAGTAACAATGCTAAAATAAGATTGCTAACTTAAGTAATAAAACTAGTTAATGACCCCCAGAACAATAAAACCATAATATGTGAGGGTTATCTTCTGTATGGGTGGAAATATTTTTTTTTACCTTTTTGTGGAACAAAAATATTTGCATTGTAGTCAGATAATAATTGTATTCAATGAGTTACTGGTCACCCTGCCAGGGTAATGGAATCTAATCAGTAGTAAATACATGCCTCATCCGTGCCTCCATGAATGAGCTCATCCTTGGGTGGACCTAGGAGGTGCTGTTCCAGGATGACACCCACAGGACATATGGTCATCCTGTCTTCTATTTCCAAGTTGTTGGTCTTTTTTCCTTAATGCTGTCAAAGACAAATGGTTTCAAGCACCAACCCACAGAAATAGAATCTTCTGATCATCGCTCTGATTTCTTGCCTGTGTGATTAGCTGTATGTGTTCATCTGGCCAGCCCATAGACTTTAGTCACACGTGAATGTAGTTAGTTACTGCTGGGAAGGAATTTTGTGGCTGTGGATAATATCTACAACCAGTTGACTTGGGAAAAGCATGCATTTGAAAAGCCTTAAGACCCCAGAGAGCAAAGCTGAGATTCTCCGGAGGGAGAAGTAAATCTGCTTCTAGGCCAGTATCATGCCCAGCTAGAGGGCTGCAGTCTGCTGGCCTCTCCTCCCGATCCTGGACTCACTGGCTCCCTCATACACATAAGCCCATTCCTGGAATTGAATCTCCTTTCTCTCCTACTAGCACCATGTCTTTGGAGAGCCTTGACTAATGCACCATCCCGGTCCTTGCAGATCCCAGCAGTCCCTCTCCACCTTTCCCAGTCAGTCTACTTGCTTCTGGCAGTGCTGTCCTCAAGGGCAATAGGCTCTTCACGCAGCAGGACCCCAAGCTTGCCATTAACAGATGCACTGGGGACAATGGAGAGAAACAACAGAGCAGGATGGCCTTCTCCTAAGGAGATTTTGTTCATCGTTTCCTGATTCCAAACTTCCACTACGTGAAGACCCATCTTTTCCATCTTTGGATCCTGGCCTTCAATCCCAGTAACTGTCAAAGAAAATTCAAAATTGTCACCACTCAATTATATAAAAAATATAAAGTTCATGGAGGCAGGTGTTTTTTTCTGCTTTACTTTCTGGCAACCCAAGATTGAAAGATCAGGCGTACCGTATGATGCTTGGCAGCTACTTGTTGAATGAATGAATGAATGAATGAATGAATGAATGGAGTGACTCACATGAATTCAAAACTTTCTTCTCTGAATGACTTCCATTCCTATTTATACCATCTTTGCATGACTAAAGAAGTTCTTTGAAATCTTACTAAAATGAAAAGTCCCTTACCTTTTGAAGGCTTATACTAAGTAGCTGTGATGATCAGTTTATGTCAGCTTAGTTTATCTTAATGAAAAATTATTCAAACACTAGAATACAGGTGTTACTGAGATGGTAGATGTGGCCAATTAATTGCCTTCATAATGGAGATTGTCCTGTAGATGACCTGAGTGGGCCTGAATCAAATAATTGAGTCCTGCAAGAGGAGAGCTGAGACTTCCATAACAGACAGCTCATTCCTGGGAGCTGCAGGCTGCTTTCCTGAGGGACCCCTGTGGAATTTCAGTTCGCCTGGCCAGCTCCTTGCACATCTCTTCTATCTCTCCTGCTGATTCAGTCTCTCCTATTGAACAGCTGCAATGAGCTGAGTAATATTTGTTAAAGCAACATTTCTTTTTACATGAGTAAAGATCAATCTTAGCTGATCAACAGAGAGCCAGGAGCTCTGGTGTCTGGAGACAGATAGATGTCCCAGATGAAGGAGAAAGAGGGGTTGTACATGCCTATAGTACTAGCACTCAGAGCGTTCAAGGCCAGCCTAGGCTACATAGTGAATTCCAGGCCAGCATGGGCTAGCCAGAGATACCCTGTCTCAAGACAATGAGACAGGGCTGGAGAGATGGCTCAACAGTTAAGATGCTTTCCTGCAAAACCTAATGACCCAAGTTCAATTCCCCAGTGTCCACATAAAAATGCACAAAAGGGGTACATGTGTCTGGAGTTCGTTTGCAGTGCCTAGGGGCCCTGGCATGCCCATTTCCTTTCTCTCTGTCTGTCTCTCTCTGCTTGCAAATAAATAAATAAATAAATAAAACATTTAACACACACACACACACACAGAGAGAGAGAGAGAGAGAGAGAGAGAGAGAGAGAGAGAGAGAGAGAGAGAGAGAGAGATAAAGGAGAGAAGCATCCTTTTTGCCCTTTTACTTAGGCCCTCAAAAGGTTGGGTGACGCCACCCAAATTGCTAAAGGTGATCTTTATTTAGTCTATTAATGCAAATCTTTATGGTCAACACCCTCCTGGCACAGCCAGAAATAACAATTTCAAGCTATCTGACATCGGTTAGCCTAGTAGATTGACACATAAAATTAACTGTCAACTTTCTTTCTGTCTGAAGACTCTGGCATGGTGCCTGACCATGTAATAATCGCCATGTAAATGACAGCTGTGACCTATCCTAGCACTCAGGGAGAAGCCACACAATCCAGAATTGACTTGGGTCTTAGTGACCTTTGAAATCTTAGTTATTTCAGCCAGAAGAATTGTTCAGACTTCACTGACAGGCCACTAAGGGATAGCCTGGACTCCTAGTTTTCATGCTCATCTACCACAAGACCAATTTGGAAAAATTTTTTTCCCTTATAAAATGTTGATGTTGAGCCCAGCGAGGAACCTAGAGAATTGTGAAGAAAGCATCTGTCATTTCTAACTGACCAGACTTTCAAACATCTCAACCTCCATTTGGGTGTTTTTCACACTGTTTGTTGTACTTTCTGAAGGAAAAATTATTCTTAGCTCCTATTTCGTAGCCTCCATTGCCACGAAAGGACAGGCATGTGGGTGCCCTCGACTTGGCAGGCTGGTTCTGAGTGGTGGTGGAGGAAGTGTGAGTTTGGATGATGGTGAAAATAGGTCCCTCTGTGAAATTCTGGGAGACCTGCTAGGAATTCTTGGGTCGGACTAGCTCTCCAGCCCCATCCATCAACTCACAGTTCGCAGTTGCCTTGTAGCTTGTCACAAATCCCTCAGTTTTGACACTGACAAGATGATTCTATGATCAGTTTCCAAGTTGGCTGATAAAAATGACCTGGGACACGAGAGATGCACTACACAACTCTGTTGAATCAATTACATATTTTATATTTAAATGTAAATCATGCTCCTAAATGTAACATGTAAATCATGAAAATGTTTTAAGAGTACAATAAGTTCAAAGCAAATTGTAAATTTTCCCTCATAATTCTCTAGTCTGATTCTCCAGAGGCAATAATTCTTTTGAAACAGATTAATTTTCATTGACAAATAATAAACCTGTGTATTTATGGGATATAATGTGATGCTTTTACCTATGTGTAACTTTATTGAAAAATTCAATCAGACTTATTAGCTTATCACCAATTAACCTTTTTTTGTGAGAAGAATATTAAAAATCTACTTTGCAATTTTGAGAGAGGAAATAATCCCTAACTTTTTTTCTTGACGTTTTTGGTATGTATTAAGTCCAGCTTTGCTTCTGAGCGCTCAGTGACTTGAGCCCTGGCAAAAGGTAGACAAGAGACAAGGCATCCATCTTGTCAAGTGCGCATGCGCACAGGTGCAACAAAAAAGACCAAGCTCGGAGAAGGGCAGTGCTAATGCCTGAAGGCTTAAGACTCTCTTAGCCTCTTCACTTGGTAGTTTTAGAAGGGTGGTAGGGACTGGAGAGATGGCTCAGCTGTTAGGGTACTTGCCTCCAGTGCCTAAGGACCCAGGTTCAATTCCCCACTACCCACGTAAGCCAGATGCACAAAGTGCTGCACGCATCTGGAGTTCCTTTGCTCTGGCTAGAGGCCCTGATGTGCTCATACTCACTCTCTCCTCTCTCTATCTATCTCTGCTTACAAATCGTTTTAAAAAAAAGAAGGGTGGTAAATGACCCAATAAGTGACTTTTGACATTGTTCCTCTGGAACCTACATGTCATGTTGGGTTTGTCGTCTCTTCTTCTGTGCTATGGATTCGATCTTCCTCAGTAAATGGGAATCCTGTAACTTTGGTGAATCCATTCTTAAGTAGGTAAGGGAACATCAGAGAAAAGCCTCATCCAATTGTCTGCTGGTCCCAAGCACATTTAACTTAAAATAATCAGCAAATGCAATCAAATTACATCCTATATACTTCTATAACTTGATTTTTTTCTAATGCGTGAATGTACCTTAATTTATTTAACTAAGCCCTAGTGATGGATATTTACACCACTGTCTTCCTGCATAATGTTACCAATGCCTCTAATAAGTTCATACAATGACTTGTCTAATAAGTTGCTAAAATGGTGCATTCATATATGCACGCGCTCACACATGCACACATTTTCCCAAGTTCACCTATCAAATAAATTCACCAAAAAGGAATCGGTACATCAAAGGATGCATAAAAGTTAGATGTTGACAGATATTTCCCGATTGTCCTCCAAAAACGTTACTGATCTGTATTTTATACTCAGCGGTTTTCCCCTCCAGCCTTCATGAGCCTTAAACTGTAGCAGCTGGATTTTTGTTTGTTTGGTTGCTTTTAGAATTTTGAGTCTTAAACATTGCTTTCTGGATTGATTCGCTTACTCAAACAAAAGAACAGAGGCACGGGCTTGAGAATAAGGGATAGCAGAAGGACAGGAGAGAAAGGCTCAGAGTGAAGGACCTAGAAAGCTCCAGGCTCGAGAACTTTCCAGGAAGGAGTTCTCAGACAGGAGCTGCTTCAAATCAAATGTCAGGTTCCAGACACAATAGACAAACTTGTTGAAAAAGGTCAGAGCATATTACATAGGAGCCACTCGAGAAGAATCTGTTTCTATGTCCTCTCCCTGAATGTGGAATGACATTCTGACAAGTAAGCAAAGTCAGTCATGTGTGTTTCCTGACTGGCAGGTACCTGAGGACTGAGTTATAAAAGTGCTTTGAACTGGGAACACCACTGTTGCGGTCAGCTTTCTAGTTGCTGCACAGATAGAACCCAAGCAAAGGCGGCTTGGGGAGGAATGGGTTTATTTGGCTTACGGACTTGAGGGGAGACTCCATTCTGGCAGGGGAAACGATGGCATGAGCAGAGGGCTGGACATCACCTCTGCCACAGCACTGCAAACAGCGGCAGGAAGGTGTGCCAAATACTGGCAAGGGGAAGCTGGCTTATAACCCCATAAGCCCGCCCCCAACAACACAGCTCCATCCAGGTTGTAAAACCCAAACTGCCATCAGCTGAGGATCTATCTATCAGAACACATTCATTTGTTTGTGGGGGACACCTGGATCAAACCATGACAACCACTCAGGACACTCATCTCTAGTCTACAGCTTCTTCCAAGCCTCAGGGTGACTGTGGTGGTGTCTTCTCTCTCTGTTGGCACCCGGAGAAGTAGAGTCACTGTAGAATGAACACTTTGTAGAGGCTGGGGAGATGGCTCAGTGGTTATAGGCCTGCCAACCCAGATTCAAGTTTCTGGCCACCCAATGTAAAGTGGGACACCAAAAAAGTGCCACAAGTGCCTGGCATTCTATTGGTTGTGGTAATAATAGATCCTGGCACTCTTTCCCACCAATAAATAAATAAATAAAAATTTAAAAGAAAAAAATGACCCCTTTGCAATGTTCTTCACCCAGGGGTGGGGTCTACCTCCTCCTACTTTAAATCTGGGTGGACTTTGTGGCTTTCTCTGACCAACAGACACCGTGGATGACAATATGCTAGTTCTGAGGCCAAGCCTCAAGAGACCTTATGTATTTCTTTTTTCTTTGAACTCTGTATCCGCCAGGAAAAGAAGGTGAGTGCAGCTGGGGGAGGATGGAGAGACTACGTGGAGCAGAGATGTGTCAGCCCTGCTGTCCTGGCTGAGCTGCACACATGTGTAGCCAGAGCCAAGCAAGTTACAACTGACCCAGACCCAACCCTCTAAGTCCTAGACCAGTCCACCCCAGGACTCAGGCACAGTAAGTTTTGGCTATTGTTTTAAAAGTTGCAGAGTTCTAGGGATGCTACCAACATCCCTCATGGTGGTTTTGGTACCATGTGTCCTCCAGTGGTTAGATGGTCATGGGATCTATGCTAAGGCTGAGATGAAACAGAATCAGAAGAGAGAAGTGAAAGAATGAAGAAGTCAGGCAACTGCACCAGGTAGGTAACTTGCTTTAGGTTTGGATATTAAACTAACAGCAAAGAAGAGTCACTAAACTAACAGGACAGGTTGATTCAATCCTCTGTTAGAAAATTTAAAACCTTGCACGCACTGAGGTACAAAGAAAAAGCTAACAGACGAAGCTCTGTTCATTTGTTTTTCTGTCTGTAAAGTTCTGTTAAAGCAACCAAGAAGAAGACTGTCATCTTCTCCTTTGGGCCGGAGGGTGCAGCATCCTGGGTGCACAGTAACGGTGCAATTTCCAGATTCTCATGCTGTTAACAGAAACACTTGAAGGTTCTACTTTGGTATATTTGGGTTACCAGCATCACTATTCTTGTGCCTCGGGGCCATAACAACAATAAGTCGAATACAGGTTACTGGGATACAAGTACTGCTAAACCAAGATGGTTTCGGGGTAGCTAATAGGCAGGCAGCACATACAGCATAGATACACTGCACAAAGGGCTGACTCAAAGCCCAAGCCTATGGAGTGGGACCTTGGGAGAGCTTATCTTGTTACTCACAATGATATGTAATCTAAAAGTTATGAATGGTTTATTCCTAAAATTTTCCATTTACTATTTTCAGACTGAGGTTGACCACAGGTAACTGAAGCCACAGAAAGAGGGATTATGGATAAAGTCTGTGGTTCCACGGCACGCCCAAGTCAGGTCATTAGCCAGGGTAGAATGAGACAGGAACACACTTGTGGCATTTCTACACAGGTAACTCTCTCCCTAGACAGCTGTCACCATCAGGAAGGTGGGAAGGCCAAAGTATTTACTGAGACTCTGTGATGTGAACCTGATGATTTCTAAAAATCCAAGAAATCTTATTTACCAATAGCCACCAGGAGAGCAGAAGTGTGTGCTGGCTCATTTTTGTCTTGGCAAAAGATGAACCGAAACACTGTAAACTTATCTTTTTTTATTCTTGCCCACCTAAAAGGAGATTTAGTAATTTTCTGAGAAATACAGGAACATGTAGGCTTGTGGAAGTGATGCATTTTAATAATGTTTCCGGAAGCTTGTTATCATGTTACAGTCTTCACTTTGAGTTCTCAAAAACACTATGTTGAATTGACGATCCTATTTCAAGAGCAACTTGTTGGGATTTGAAAGTAAATCTTACCTCTTGAGAAGAACGAGAGAGACTTAAGGAGGTGTGGAGAGAATGCTGAACCAAGTCCAAAAGCTCTTTGTAAATGTGCTTTGATAGAAATAATTCAGCATTGCTTATAAATCACAATTTCTGGAATGGGAAGTTGAAATTGGCAAGTCTCATCAGAGGCCGACTTGGTCACAAGTGTCTTTCAGTCGGCTGTGTTTCTTCCATCTTCAGCGAGAGCTCTGCTGGCTTCTTATGGTTGTGAGGTCTTTGGACACAGTCCTTATTTGGTTAGAGCAAGAAAAATTCACAGTGGAATTCTCACTAGAGAAAGTAGACCAGGGATGTAGATGTGGGAGAGCGTGTCTCTTGTCACAGTCTTCTGTCTTTAGTGAAAATACCCAGACCCTGGTGTCCATGGCAACACAATGGGCGCCGGTCACAGCCAGGGACAATGAAGTTAGGCAACAGTGGTATCTAGTGCCATCCTAAGGAAGTCAGTGCCATGGGGCGCAGGAGGAGGACCAGAGCAGTTTGGGAATGGACACTCTGTGACTTCCCACGGATTCATATTTTGTCCAAACCCCTGAGGACCTTAGTGTGAAAACCACTGTACCAGCAAGAGAAGACAGAGAGAAGGGGAGCAGAGACTGGGTGGGAAAGAAGTAGCGAGGGCGAGAGGAAGAGGAGAATTAGCAGGGGCCCCAGGACCCAGAGGGACCCCGAATTCTTTGGGGTTAGGTCTTGCTAATAACAAGATCTCTCTGCCGGGAGCATCTCTGCCCCTAGATGGTGCTGTGTAGTAGCAGGTTCAGGACCCAGCCACGTCTGGAAGCGAGTCCCAAGTGGCCCCTGGGTGCCTATGGACACTTGGGGCTGGGTTGGCTCTGTCCCACCACACTGCTCCAGGTTCCCTGGCGTGTGCCCCAGCTGGGCTGCTGCTGCTTGTCCCCCCCCACCTCTGTTCTGCGTGCTCTTGTCTCACGTGGGTGTATGCCAGTGTCATCAGAAGTCCCTGACATGGGCCACATGAGCTCTGATGTAGAGATTCTGAGAATCATGTTACTCACTGATGAAGTGAGGAGCCCAAGGTGTCAGTCTGTAAACTCAAGGTTTCCATCCCTGGCTGGGGGATGACAACAGGATCTCACGCTGGACTCCCCAAGGCCACCTCCCTGGGCCTGGCTGGCTTCATCTTTCCTGTGCATTCATTCGCTAGGGGCCAGCCAGACGGCCACCTGGCCCTCAGTCAATCAGCAGCCCTTTTTGAAGGGAGACCACACTGTGTACAGAGCCCCGCCCCAGCCCTGGGCAGAGGAAGTCACAGGTGGCTGGCAGGGGGGAGGTGGATGGCTCTGAGTCACTACTTCCCCCAGGAGAAGCCAGTGATAATTGGTCACCAGCGTGACACAGCTGAGTGTGAGTAACCAGAGAAAGGAAGGGGAGGGAGGAAAGGAAGAGCCTCTAAATCATCGCTCCTGCCTTCTGCTCTGACAAGGAAGATGTTTTATTTCCCATTTAATTCATACTTGTCAGGGCTTGTGGAAGCTACAGGCCACGACCTGAGAAATAAATTTCATTCTCAAATAATTAGTAATTAGGACCGAAAATTGTACGAGACTTGTAAAAATGACTGACCAATGTTTATTAAGGTGGTAATGATCTTCTTTTAAAAAGCTTAGTCCTGCTGGGCATGGTGGCACACACCTTTAATCCCAGCACTCTGGAGGCAGAGGTTGGAGGATCACTGTGAGTTTGAGGCCACCCTGAGACTACATAGTGAATTCCAGGTCAGCCTGGACTAGAGAGCGAGACCCTACCTCGAAAAACCAAAAAAAAAAAAAAAAAAGCTTAGTCATGAGATTCATTTCCTAGGTTATTTTAAATTGGGAGAGTGAAGAGAGAGGTAAAGAGGGGGCTGTGACAAAAACAAAGTGAAAAGAAAGATACAAAAAGATTGGCCACAGGGGTCCTTGGGGTTGTATCTTTCCTCATGACCCTTTTAGCTACATTATTGTTATTTCTCCTTTTTCTCTCTGTACATATATGTAACAATGAACAGGGAAACACAGCAGAACACAAAGATGTTTTTACTCCCTCCATGTAGGCTACAAGGTCGCTCTCACTGTGCTGGAAGATGGTTGAGCAGTTAATGATCCATTCAGGCCACAAAATAAAATGAAGACAATCGTGGTGTGAACTAAACACTTAACAATTTTACGAAGCATTTCGGTGTAGATACAGAGCACAGGAAACTATCGTGACATTGATCATAATCACAACAGGGCGATGTCTCTCAAAGTCTTCTGAGTTTCTAGTACTGTGCGAAGTCCCTGGCCAGCTACAGATCAGAATGAAGACAGAATTCAGAGCAAAGCAAAAATGAGATGACATATTACTATGTTTCTTTACCTTGAAGCTCCTCGGCGCTCCTGGAAACAAAGATTGTTCTCCTCTTCCATGAAGAAGAAAGAAACATTGTGGTGACATCTGCTGAAATCATCTGTTGTTGGAGAAGGTGCAGCCAAGGGTCCCGAGAAATGACCTTCTCTAGGCCCTTCTGTAAGTGGTCTGGGTTTTATCAATGGTCTTGACTTCATAAAATACAGCAGCGGGAGAGGCAGGCATCCAAGGGAGTTAGCTTCCAAATGTCAGGACCAAGACAGGCAAGAATCGTTCAGTCCAGCAGCTGTGACCCAGACACAGGAGGCCCTCAAAATCCATTTGCTTTGGGTGTTGAGATCAAGCAGGAAAACCGTTCACTTTAAGTGTTAGTGCTATTGTAGCCTCAATGAGATTTTATCTATGGAGTGAAAAATTAGGGGAGACCAAATTTATTGTCATTCAGAGGAAGTATTTATAAACTTGGCAAAGCCTCATGTGAGACTAGAATCAAGGCTGCCAAAGAGAGTCATAAATCGAAACGGATGACCTGAGAGGATTTTCCAGTCGTACATATGGTTATATACACACTCCATCGCTCCAACACGGTATTGGATGGCTTTGCGCCGAAAGCAGTTGCTATCGCCTTTATGGACACGGAGTGGGGTGGAGAGCTTCAGTTCGCATCAGTTAACATGGGGAAGGGAAGAAAGGATGTTCTGAAGATGAGGCTCCATAGTTGAAGAGGGATGAGAGGAAGTGCAACATCACAGTGAAGGGAGGGGAAGGAAATGATGGAGGGGTGTGCTGTGAAAGAAGCTGCAAGTGGGCTAGATTTGACAAGGAAGACTCGGAGGAAAGGATAAGAGCATCCGATAAATAATTCG
>PVHP010015777.1:0-36867 GCA_004024765.1 Zapus hudsonius | reverse complement strand
ATACCAAGGGGTGGCATCCTGGCTCACAGGGCTGCAGGACACCTGAGGAAAGCACTTGGAGCAGTCCCAGCTTGGGACCTCCCCCAGGGTCCCCCAGCCCTAAGTCTTGTCTTTCCTAGAGTTCACAGTGATGCCCTGAGATCAAGTCCAACTGCTTTCATCTGGGGTTGAAGGCCCCAGCAGCCATCATCTCCCAAACCCACCACAGCCAGACCTGCTCTCACACTCCCACGGCCTCGGCCAGGTTGTCCCTCCCTCTCCAGTGTGACCACCTGCTCAGGATTTGCTGAGTGTCAGCTCCCTGAGGGGTTTTTCCTGACTGCTCCCAGGCCAAGGCCCCCAGGACACACACACTCAATGCTGTCATAGGCAGCAGGGACACACTGCTTCTCTTTGGGGTCCTCGTGAGACTCGGCCCAGAAAGGAACTCTTGGGGGCGGCACCCATGTATGACAGTCCTGGGAACCTGGCACCAGCCCAGGGAAGGCTGAAGACACCACCAGGACAGGCTCCCTAAGGCCCTATGGGAGTCAGCAGCCTTCACACTGAGAGAACCATGCCCAGCCTAGCCTTGTCTCTGAGACAAGGTGCCTGAGGACAGGTGACCTCCAGAGACAGAAACCAGCAGCCACTCAGGGACAATTCTCACATCCTAGGGCACCCTTGTGGCTAGGAGAGGGTCCCATGAAAGCAGAACAGAAGCTGACAATTGCCAAAGGTACCTTCTGGAACTCTGAGCCAACAGCCTGGCAACCAGTAATAAGAAAGGTCTCACGGACCTGTGTGGCATCGAGAGGGCACCTAAGGTCCCGAGAGATTAAGTAACTTGCCCACAGTCACACAGCATGTGAGAAACTAGACTGGGACCTGAACCTAGCTACGTATCCAATGGTCAGCCAGAATTATGTATTAGCAATATAGTTGATGGCTCAGTGGGAAAAGTGCTTACTAGACAAACCACGAGGACCCAAGTTCAAATCCCTAGCACCCATGTAAAATGCCAGGCATGGTGGCATGTGTCTCTAAGCCCAGGAAAATGGAGATATGGATAGGAAGATGGAGACAGGAGGATGCCTAGGGCCTGTGCCTAGCTTGTCTAACTAAATCAGTGAGGTCAGGGTTCAATGAAAGACCCTGTCTCAAAAAAAAAAAATTAAGATGGACAATCTGGGCTTGGTGGTGCACACCTATAATCCCAGCACTCAGAAGGCTGAGGTAGAAGGATCACCATGAGTTTGAGGCCAGCGTGGGCTACAGAGTGAATTCCAGGTCATCATCAAAGTCTAGATTGAGACCCTGCCTCAAAAATAAAAAGTAAATCAAAGTGGAGAGCTATAAAGGAAGACAGCTAACATCAGCTTCCGGCCTCCACATGCATTCAGCCCCCTGCCCCCACCAAACACATAGACTTTGATGATGCATACATGAACCCACACTGTACACATATAAACATGCAAAAATATTTGAAAATATGTAGGGAGGCTGGAGATATGGCTCCTGGGTTCTAGCCTCAGTGCCACTTACGACTTCTGAACAGTGACCACAGCCTGAGCACGATGCCCTGGAGATCACAGGCTCTGGGAGGGGGATCTGGTGTGTCTGAGGTCAGCAGCCGGGGCACCCACAGTGGCAGGCCACTCTGGTCTCTGCTTCAAAGTCCCGTGTGTGGTTTGTCTGAGCTGGTGGCATAACCTTTGGCTTCGACCCCCGGCACTGGACCAGGGATCTTGGAGCAAGTCGGAAGGGGTTGAGGAGCATGGTTGGGCCAAGGGCACAGGCACCTGCCACAGTAAGTCCCTGAAAGTCCCTCCTTCCCGCCCAGTGCATATGCTGTGCACCCCAGCCTGAGGCATGAGGGACCTGGGACCAAAGGCTTTCTGTGGCCTGGTCTCTGGAAACTTCTTCCATGGCTTTGACGTGTATGTCTTCTGCTATCTTAGACTGTTTGCTATTTGACAGTTTCGAGTCTCCCTTCCCGGGTCTTTGTGTGATTTCTATTTCCTTGGAGAGACGTCCATATTGTGGCAGCTTTCTGAGAAAGCTGGAGAGTTGGGTGCCTTCTCTTGTTTGCTTTTGCTTGTGCCTGGGTCCTGCCTGGGAGTGGGTGTGGGAAAACCAACTGACAGCAGCCATGATTTGTGGAGACGGTAGGTGAATGAGAGCTGTGTGTGTGAGCCAGCGGGGCTGTTGGTGGTAAGAGCCATAGATAGAACCAGTTTGGGCGATGGGAGGGAAGGATGGGCTAACCCAGGTGGTCAGCAGGGACCGCTGAGGTGACCTGGGCGGGCTCATGCAGGAGAAGGGACAGCCCGCTGGTGCAGGCGATCAGCAGGGCCACCAAGGACTCAGAAACAGGAATCAAGGACAGAGTCAGGGGCATGACTGAAGTGGACAGAGAGCACTTTAGTTTCTATTCTTAGCAACACTTGGGATGGAGGAGTAATGGATGGACTCAGGTTTATTCAAGGGCTGACAGTGGAGAGGCCACAGCAAGTTCCTGAGGCTGGAACCGTGACACGTGTGGGGGGGGGGACAGGCAAGGCATGTGGATGTTCTGAGAGAGGGCTGGGGGACCCACTAGGAGATTAACTAGCTTTGGGGTGGGATTTTGGGTTCCATTGATTGAACTCTGGGAAGAGCTGGAATGGGGAGGAAAATTGGGATTTTAGTTGAGGGTGTATCGGTTGTTTATGAGATACCCAGATGATGTCAGCTAGACAGTCTGGCTGTGAACTTGCACTTCAGGAGAGCATTAGAGGCGGAGAACCGTCAACATCCACAGGGTGGTTCCAATGTCCCCCACTGACTCACGTGTCAACACTTTGTCTCCGGTTGGTGGCAGTGTTTTGGAAAGTTGTGAAACCTTTAGGAGGTGGTGGGTCACTGGGTGGGGGGAGGGTGGGCTCCGCTTTCTGTTAGTTCTCTGTTTCCTGATCACCAGATGTGACAAGCAGCCTGACACCCCTGTCACCAGAGACACAGCTGCCACCATGCTCCAGCATGGACTTTTCCCTTAGACTGCGAGCCCAGATAAGCCCTTGCTCCTCTGAGTCACTTCTGGAAGTTATGTGGCCACAGGAATGACAAAGTAACTTATACAGCAGAGGACAAGATGGGTGGCAGAAGTCACAGAAGTGGAGAGGGCTGGCCACCATCGAGTCGGCACAGGGAGGACTGCATGCCAGAGGGATTTTGCACCACGAAGGCCTTTGGTGACCTTGACAAGAGCAGTTAGAGAGACAGTGAGAATATAAGTGCTCCAGGACCTCCTGCCATTGCAAACTCCAGATGCATGCACCACTTTGTGCATCTGGCTTTATGTCGGTACTGGGGCATCGAACCTGGGCTTTCAGGCTTTGTGAGCAAGCGCCTTTAACCCCTGAGCCATCTCTCCCACCCCACCAAGAGAAATTGGAATGAAACGTCTTGCAAGGTGGGGATTGTGGAGAGAAGAGTTGGAGAGAGCTCCTGTGGTCGCCCAAGCAGCCATCTTGTCCCTTACGCCATCTCCCCTGGGCTTTGCAGATACACCAGTAGTTAACTTCGCCCACTGCTCTCCAAGGGACTAGTGGTCAGATTTACTCTGAGCTGCTTCTTCTTGCTGACATTACTCCATCGCAGCTTGAATCTTACTCCATCTGGCTTTACCTTGGGTTTATTTTGTTTGTTTGTTAAATTTTTGAACTTGGTCATTCATTCATGTTTTCTTATTTAAGATTATGAAATTTTTCTCTCAGCCTGTCCTTGGCTGCAATCACACAGCTCTGGAAAGGTTGTTTCTAGTTGTGAACATTTTTTTTAAAATTTTTATTAAATATTTTTAATTAGTTATTTATTTAAGAGAGAAACTATGGGTATACCAGCGCTGTGGGGAAAAAAAACGACTCAGATACATGCACCTCTTTGTGTGTCTGGCTTTATGTGGGAACTAGGAAATCAAACCCAGGTTGGCAGGCTTTGCAAGCAAGCACCTTTAACCACTGAACCGTCTTCCCAGTTCCTATGATTATCTTTTAAATGTTCACTTTGAATTTTCAATTTTCGGGGGTCTAGATACTCCATAATGTTTATCTTTCCATTCTCTTTGTTTCAAGCATTTGATTAAAAGAGTTTCAAAAGTCTCTGGTGGTAGAATATATTCTTTTGTGACCTCCAACTGGCTATGCAGCCAAAGATGACATTGAAGTTCTGACCCCTGCTTTATATCCACCCTCTTGACTGCTGAGCTCGCTGGGTACACACGCACCCAGTTTATGCAGTGCTGGGGATTGAACCCGGGGCCTCCTGCATGCTAGGCGAACACTCTGTTCATGGTGCTACAGCTCAGCCAACATCATTTCTTGTCCAACGTCAGCTTAGCCTGATATTCAAACCCTGACCCCTGGCTTCTCCTGGCTTACGGTAATTTCTTCTGTCACTACCCATGCTGTCTCTCTTTTTAAAAATGTTTTATTTATTTATTTGCATGCAGAGAGAGACAGAGAAAAGAGAGACAGAGAATGGCCGGCCATGCCAGGGCCTCTAGCCACTTCAAACAACAAACTCTTTGCATGCTCCACTTTGTGCATCTGGCTTTCCATGGGTACCGGGGACTCAAACCCAGGTCGTCAGGCTTTGCAGGCAAGCAACTCTAGCCCAGGCTGACCTAGAATTCACTGTGTAGTTCCAGGCTGGCCTTGAACTCACAGCCATCCATCCTCTTACCTCTACCTCCCAACCTTGCTTTCTTTTTGAAGGGGGTAAGATGCACACGGCACAGGTTAGCATTTCTCCATTTTGGACAGTGATGTGAAGCAGGAACCTTCCAGAGCTGCTCAGCCTCCCTTCCACTGGAAGAACCCCAACCCAACCCCCCCCTTTTTTTTGCAAGCTTGTCTGGCTCCTTTCTGTCACCAAAACGGCAAATACACTTGGTCTTATGTCTGTCATCATAGTTTATGACATGCTCTCTGCTTTTATAGCTTGTGTGGGGGTTGTTGACTTTGCCATATGGTCTGTGTTTTCTTTGTTTTATTTTCTGTGCGTGTGTCTTCTGATAATTTGCAAAGCTGTGTTTTGGGCCCCATGGTTACCTTCATAATTATAATGTGCTGTGATGTGCTTAATCATTCATTTTTCATACAGTGTTTATTTTCTCCCTGCTATGAACGACGTCAAGGTTCAGAATTTTCTGCTTTCTCCCCCATTCTCTCCCTTCCACCAAATTATGTTCATTGATTATTCTGTTATTTCGTTAGATATTCCTTTGTTCTCTGATTTGACTTCAACTTCCAAGGAATTCTTTAGCCCCCCCCCCCAGCCATTAGCGAATAAGACATTGTTTATTTATATCGCCTCCTCCTCACCCTTCCCGCCCACAGACCACACTAGTCAGGATCCTTGGGTGCTTCAAACACGATCTCAGAGTTAGATGGCTCTTGCCAGAGTCCTTCCATGTACACCTCATGGTTTGTCCAAGGGTGTCATCTGGGATTTATTCAAGAAGGGTTCAGGGGTGCCTGGGTTCATGGGGCTGAGTAGTTAGAAGCACTGGTTGTACATTCTGACACCTGGAACCCTCATGACACAGGGATCCGTTACCCCAGGGCACCTATGGCATCAGAAGGTAGAGTCAAGAGAATCTCAAAGCTCGAGGGCCAGCTAGTCTGCAAACAACAAGAGAGACCCCATCTCAGACAAGGTGGAAGAGGAGGACTGACACCTGAGGTTGTCCTCTGACCCACCCACCCACACGAGAATGCACACACACAAAACAGGGTTCATGGGAACTCTTAACTGGAAAATATAGTCAAGTCTTTCTGCCAGCTTCATACTTAAAGTGGCTTGTCTGGTTTTAAGTTCTTTGGTCCACTTCTTTCATCCAATAAATATGTGTGAAGCCCTACTGAGCGCCCATGGCTGCTGTGGGCAGTAGGGAAAAGACACCTGGGACTTCTTCTAGTCCAAGAGACTTCCACTCCCTGCATCATGGGAGCACCCTTGTATGTAGAGGTGTGTGGGAGGATGCGTGTTTGCAACTGGGTGTTCGTGTTTGCGTTTCTGCTGCTCTCGTCTTAGCCACACTCTGCCAGTCAAAGCTGTAAGGATCCCCACAGGTCTCATTCTGTGCTCTGGTCTTGCCCCCTGGTGTCCTAGCCCATTCCTGTTCCAAAATGTCCTGAGATCTTCTCCATAGCTTCCTATGGATGTCATATCCAATGTTCTGATCCCAAGAAACACAACAGGTTTCACTATTTCTATGAATGACATCAGTCTCTGTTTTAAAATTCTTTTTAGTTCCTTTATAGCAAGGATGACTATATAAATTATTATCCAAATTATAATACTTTGAAAGCTAAAGGGGAAGCAGTATTAAAACTTAGGGCAAACACCGGTTGTTAACTGGGACCGTCCCAAGCCATGATACATAGTCAAGCTGAGTAGCTCAACACTTTGGAGTCTTATAAGTTGATAAGTTAAGTATTGAAGAATAGCCTTATGTCTGCCCACTGTTCTAATAATTTCTGTGAGATTTTCTAGGCACATTATCTGCAACTCATTGTGAATTTTGGAGCTTACATGCAAATCTTGTCATTGTGCACTTTTTTCTTGTCTTATTGCATGGGCCAGCGGCGCTTGTAGTCCACAGGGCTACAGTGACAAGGGACTTTCTTGCCTTGGTTCCAGTTGCATAGTCACATGGTTCACAATGTCCAGGGCTCAACGGCCATATGCTCAGAGTGGCTTCTCCCGGCTCTGATGTCTGATACTTTGTTTCCTTCTCTTTTCTCCAGAAAACCCTATTGCCGTGCCTCAGGATGGGGGAGGTGAGACCCGAAGCACCTGGCACAGCTTCCAAGACCAGCTTCAACCAAGACACTAGGGAGAGCCAGGACAGTGATGGGAGGAGAAGAAAACCCACCCACGCCCAGAACCCTCTTCCATGGACTTCTGAGATTAGGAGCAAACTCAGGGTTAGGGGCTGGAGTGCAGGAAAGGGGCTCTGAGCCACCTGTCCGTAAGCAATAGTTCTCTTTGGGGCTGGTGGCTTCTGAGAGGTGACTCAGTGTGGACTCAGACCAACACAAAGATGCCCTGGCCGATCCCAGCCAGAAAGTTTTGGGCCTGTGGTTCAAACACTGAAGCATCCCCTTGCCTCCACTCCCTCCATTAGTGGCCCCACAGGTCTATCCATGTCAGAATATTGACCATGAGTGTGTGCGTGTGGTGTGTGTGTGTGTGTGTGTGTGATTCAGGGTGTTCTTTTTGTTTGTTTGGTTAGTTTTAACTTGTGCCACTTGCAGTGGCTATAGGTTCTCTGATGGGCACAAGTCACCCCATGACCGGGATCTCCCCAGTGTCCTTGTCTGGGGCTCACACCTCTGGTTGCAGCCAGCAGCTGAGAGCCAGGGGAGTTGGCTGGCACAGGGTCCAGCCTTACTGTCTTGGGGACAGTGGATACTACAGAATGTCAGGCAGGGTTGAGTCTTACGGAATTGTTCCTGTACTGACAGAAAGAACAAGGCCTATATCGCTGCTGTCCTAGGGCAGCCACCAGCTAAGATGCTTCCATGAAGATTCTGTCACAGGCCCAGCCTGGGAAGTGGGTGTGGCTAAATTCCTGGTAGCATCTCAGACTGGAAGGATGCCTGAGGTCACACGGCAGAGGATCACCAGGCCTGCTGGAGCCCAAAGCCCAGGCTTTGAGTTCCTGGGCCTGGTGGGCTCCACAGCCCAGGGACCCTGGGAATGGTTGTGGGAGCATCTGCCCAATGCCTTCATGATGGGCAAGCATCTCCCAGGTTTTCCCCTGAGCTTGCTGTGGTTACAAACCTGCTGGGTGCCAGGTCTCCTGCCAGGCAGAGATGGGGATAAGAGGTAAATCAGGCCCCAGCTCTGCCCTAGGGACCCTCATCTAGGGGAAGAAAAGTCACACAGGTCTTTGCCAGACAGGGTGAGGAGCTCTATGGAAACCCAGAGCACAAGGTTCTAGAAATCCATCCACTTTAAGGGGGGGCTCCTTTGTAAGCCTGAACGCCAGTAACACCTGCCCACAGAAGTCATCAACACTGTCCCAGCCCCACAGCCTTAGGGAAGGACATTCCCAGGAAGTAACCCCATCAGGCCAATTTGGCATTGGCAGTGTAAACATCCTGATTCCATCTGGGTACCGAGGCCAGAACCCCCCCCCCATTTGTCAATCCCGTGTGTCCCTCCTGATGCTGTGGCCTGAGTCACCCTCCATCCCAGGCAGGCTGGCCACAGCTGGAGCCGGCAGGTACCTGCTTGCTGCAGGAATGACAATGACAAGCCTAGTAGTGAGGAAGAAGTGTGGAGGTTCCTGTCAGGGACCCAGTCAGACAACACCTTAGTGAGGCCTGTGGGGCTTGGGTGTTCCCTGATGTTTAAACCCTAGTCCATATAATACCCTGATCAGTGCAAAGGCACCAAGAGCAACCGGCCTGGTGAGTTCATAGCATCAAATAAAGCCGGGGTGTCTAGGACCCAAAGGGTGGCTGAGGTGGGGTGTCAGTCCCAGCTGTCACTGTGGTCATCTTAACAGTATATACATACCATGATCCACCATTGGCAAAGCAGAAAGAACATTCTGGAACAAAAAGCACTTTCTACCCTGCCTGGCTCTTCGTCTTCTTCCAGTCCTCCCTCCCCCATGAAGAGAGAGATGCTCTAGTTTTGTGGACTGGAAAGCTGACATTGTCCTCAGATGCACTGCGGGAGGCACACGGCCTGGAGAGTCCATGATCAAAGTCCTGACTAGGGACAGGCATGGGTCCTTCCCCACATGAGGCATCCCAGGATGTGCTCCAGGGGGTCCCCTAGAGCAGTGATTGTCCTGGAGGGTGCTCTGAGGGGGGCCCCTGCTGGATCAGGTCATACCTGCATCTCCTCCACAGGGCCTCTGGAGTTGGGGGGGCGGAGCTCACAAGACCTAGATCTCTACATCAGCTCAACATGCTGATCATAGGCAAGACCTGGGCCTTCTCCCCCAGTCTGGTGGCCTAGCCTCCTTAGACCCCAGAGGCTGTGGCCACGCAGACAGAAGGACAGATGACTCCTGGCTCCAGCAGAGATCGCTTAGGGAATCCCTCCCCAGAGCTTGTGGGGAGTGTGGTCCTTAGGGCAGCTGGGCTGTGGACTTCATGATTATACCTGGCAGTCTCCTGGCAAGCAGGAGGTCCCCATCTCCGATGGTCAGCAGAGTTGACCACATAACAAACTCTGCTCAACTCTGCTCTTTTCCAGAGAAGTGACCCTGGCCTGCTTCCCAACCTCCCAAGCCTTCTTTACTCACCTGGCAAGTGGGGTGTGCAGGTGGAGGCCACTATGCTGCTTCATTAGCCCTATTATTACTTCAGAGGTGTGAGTGGTATGCAAGACCCCAGGTGACCATGATGAAGATCCCCATCCCATGATGGAGGCTCTTGCTGGCAGATGTGCTAATTAGTAGTGTGTCTCATAGAAGATATGGGGTAGAGACAGTTCTAGCATAGTTACAGTTACCGTTTAATTTTATTTTTAGTGATGCCCAGACCTGACCGCAAACTGCTTCCACTTACTTCTTACTGTGAGCTTCCAACTATCAGTAATAGTGACCACCACTAGAGAAAGCTGATGCCGACCGGACATTTGCTATTTGTGTGGCGACCCCCATGTCCATCTGAATGGGTTTCCACCCCAGTAAATGCATGTCCTTAGTGAGCAGTCTTAGGGTCCCCTTGTCTGTGTGTTCTGGAATCTCCTATCCGAACCTCTCTGGCTGGTGGGCCCATCAGCCAGCTGAGCTCAACAGAATAGCAGCCTGCTTACTGGGTGTGGGAGCCATCAGCTGCCTGGTGGTGACTGTCACTAGTGTTCAGCAGGCCTTAATCCACACGTACATGTGTACACTCACGCCTCCACACACATGCATGACACGAGCACACATGTATGCACACAGTATACATTCATGCACATGGACCCACAGTGAACACACACATACATGCACTTGTGGTCTAAAGTAGATATGGCCTCTTGCTGGCCCCAATGCTTCTGGAAATAGTAGGGAGGCAGATGTGTTTCTCTACTATCAGGAAACCCCTTCAAGCCAAAGTTTAGCCCCAGGGTGGAAGAGAAAGACTTGGGGGCACCAGGAACATGGGTCAAGGATGACAGTTGAACTCATCTTTGGCCATGTGTGGCTCCCTCAGCCCAGTCAGGAGCTCTCTCCAGGTCCTTTCAAACAGCAGTGTGGGGTGTCTGCCCTGTGCTGACTGCCACCCAGCCCCTGGCCCTGTCCATTCCATGCCAGCCTCTGAGCCCTGCATGCTCTCTCTCTCTCTCTCTCTCTGCAGCCACTCTCCCCCAGGTCCCTCCTCTGCAGAAAGTTGTGCTGGAGTCCCCGGAGCTGTGAGCTGCAAACAGGGCCTAGATCACACAATCCACCTGGCGAGCACCGATGTCTGCTTGGTCCCCCAGGTCTTAGGGCAGCGAGTGGCATCCCTGCCCTTCTGCCCAGACACATCTGCGTGGAACTCATGAGAATGTGTACTACAGGGCCACTGAGGGGGCAGGGCTGGTGCGAGGCATCCACAGCTCTGCCAGCTCCACTGTGTCCCCAGCACCCACTCGGGAGCCACACCTGCTCTAGAGAGAGGTGCTGTGTCAGACATCATGCGTGGCCATGTGAGAGGCTGAGCTTGATGCTGCTGAAATGACTTTGTGCCTAACAGAAATGCTCTAATTCACAGACTAAATAAGGAATCATTTACCTACCCCACCCACGAAAGTGACCTTGGAGGTGGCATTGCCCACCCCCACTCCAGCTTTCAGACCAACCCCCTGCCAAGTAGCTGGTGCTAGAGAAGCTGGGTAAGAGCAGATTGGCTAACACTCCTATCCTCACATCAAAGCCCTGACTCGTTTGCCCTTCACACAAATTCAAAACTGCTGTGGTGCCAAGCCCAGGAGGCATCGTTCACAATGCTGTTCCCACAAGGGGTAGCAAGGCTCCCAGAAGCAGCTACACTGACAACTGGAGTGATGTTGGCCCTGGGTTTGTCTGATGCCCTGAACCTCTCTCCCAAACACAGAACGGCCTTGCTTTCGATGTCGACCCTGAACATGGGATAGGAAGCTGTAGTCACGGTCATCGTAGGCCTACTGTGTGGTGACGGCTGGAACTTTGCCTCAGTTTCTCATGCCCAGTCTCTTCCCATTTCTCCCTACTCTCTGTGTTTGGGCGAGGGGGTATGATACCCAACTGTTGAGCATGGGTGACATACAGTGACAGAATGAGGAGCTTGCCACCCTAGAAGGCAGGGGATGACCTCCCTTCAAAGAGTTATGCTTCCTCCCAGGCTCGGTGGGGTAAGGCACAAAGACAAGGGTAGGGCAGGAGGGTCTCTCTCTGCTCTGGAAACTACAGCCTCATGTGAGCTGGCACGGGGTCTCTTTGAGAGCTGATGACTGGGAAAACCAAAAACCAATAATATTCCTGTACTAATAATCCAATGTAATACAACAGTGTGCTTTACACTGACCACCGATGCTCTGCACTTGTCTTTATATACAGTAGTTTTTATAATGATGTCCTTAGGTTTTAATAAAGGTGTGTCATGTCAACTGTTTCCTGATCTGAAATGAACGTGAATATTTCTAACTGTGTTCTTGGGATTCTGTGCTATATAACTTCTCACCCTGGGCTGGATGGGGAGGATCAAGTAATAGCCCTCCTCCATCAAGGCTCCACCTCCCAAAGGCTCCACAACGTTCCCATATTGCCACCAGCTGGGGACCAAGGGTTTAAAACACATGAAGCTATGAGAGACATTTCATTCAAACCACACTTCATTAGTCCATATGATTCCAGCCAGTGGCATCAACTCCAAAAGTCCCCACAGTTTTTCTTTCAACTGAACCATAATGCCAAAATAAACCCATAATGGCACAGAACATGCACACTGCAAAAGATGGCACTGGACATTAGCAAAGACAGATTGAACCAAAACAAGATTTAAAAAAACCAGGACAAACATCGAACTCTAACCCCAAGCCCGATAATAACCAGTGATGGATCTCTTAGAGTTCCAATTCCATGCAGCTTGGCTCCTCAGTCGCAGAAAATGCCATCCAATGCTGGCAACATTCCTTGGCAGCCATCCCATAGTCCTGGCATTTCACTGGGTCTCCACTGCAACCCATGGTTCGTCCTCACAGCTACATTGGGCCTCCACACAGGTAATCCAACAAACCTGCTTCATACTGCCCATGGCCATTCCCAAAAAGCAAAACTGCTGCAAAACCAATGACTCTCTCTTCCTGCATTTGTTATCTCCATAGTACCAGGTGGGTACCAACTTTTGAAGCCAACTTTGAAAAGCAGGAAAACGTCAGCATTCAGGCCCCTACTTCAAAGAGTTCGCATTCTTCCTGCTGTCCCAATGCAGATCACCTGGCCCAATCTCAACGGTTGTAATCTCTCAAACAATTGCAGCTGAACGGGCAGCAGTTTGGGCCCAGAGATTTCAGTTCTTTCTGTGCCATCTTCATCTGCTCACACCAGTCCATCTCTACGCAAAGCAACCCTGCACAAGTTCTCAGGACACAGGCAGGCAGAATGCAGTAAGCCTCTCACATGGACTGCTTCTGGCACAGTCCTGATAAATTCTTTCTCTCATAAGCCAAACCTCACAGTGCATAGTTCTTATTGCACACAGGTCTTTCAATCCTGACCAGAATAGTCCATCAATCTGTACTTACAGCACTGCAAGGCATCTCTTAGGCTGAGGTTTCATATCCTTCCACATTCCTCCTGAAAATTAGTTCCAAAAGGCTAAAAGCCACAGAATCAGGGTTCTAGCAGCTATGACAGATCCCACACTCTGGTACCAAAACCATTGTAATCAGCTTTCTTGTTGCTGCTCAGAAAAGAATCCAACAAGAAGCAGCTTGTGGAAAAAAATGGGTTTATTTTGGCTTATAGATTTGAGGGGGAAGCTCTATGATGGCAGGGAAAATGACAGCATGAGCAGAAAGTGGACATCACCTCCTGGCCAATATCAGGTGGACAGCATGAAAGTATTTGGCAAAGGGAAGCTGGCTTTAACCCCTATACGCTCGCCCTCAACAACACACCTCCAACAAGGTTCCAATACCCACCCAAACTGCCATCAGCTGGGGCTCAAGCATTCAGAACCCATTTTTGTGGGGGACACCTGGATCGTATTCCCCCAAAGAAAAATCTAGACCCATAGGACAAAATGTGTCCTTAAGTCCCTCTGTTGAGCTAACCCAGGAGTGGGTACAGATGTGAGAGGAGCCACAGGGAAACAGAAGTATGCAGGAATAAGCTGAATGAGCTGCTTCTAGGAGGGGCCACCACATGTCCAGTATGGAGATGTGGGGAGAGGTGAGGATGACTGCTAGACCCCAATGGTTGCACCCCCAAATTAGGGACACACCAGTCCTCTCAGCCCAGTTCTATTTCATCTGGGACCACGATGCCCCAGTTCCTGACCCTGGAGGATGAAGGCAGTGATGAGTCCTTCCTCAGAAAGCTCTCACCATCCTAGGCCTCAGAGCCTTTGCATGGAACCACCATGAAAGAGGAGTCATCATGTGACAATGAACAAGATCTAACCGGACTGCCTGTCCCGGGAGAGCCCCACAGAGGCTGCAAGCAGAGGGACATGCCTGTCAACAGCTGTGCTTAATAGCCTCAGAACAAACACACAAAAGGTACAGGAAATAGTTCAAAGAAGTAATTAGAAACTGGAAAAATTATATATAGAGAATAACCAAAATAAAGGTTTCAGTAAATGGGTTTAAAAGCAGATTTCACAAGCCAGGGTTTTACTGGCAAGAGAACACGGGAGCTGGAGATAGACTGTCTGATGTGTGTCAGCAGAGCACAGCGATGCCATGGGAAGGAGGAGGCTGCTCTGTGGGGAATGGGCCGGGACAACTGGACATCCGCACAGGAGAGGGTGGGAGATAGAGGGAGAGCAGTCTAGACAGACCCTATACCACCAAAGGTGCCTCAAAATGGATCATCGACCTTATTATACAACTCAAAGCTCAGAGGAGGGCATGCAAATGACCTTGGGACTGGTGGTCACTTTTCAGAAACATCAAAGGCACAGTGACCAGCTGGGCTTGGTTCAAATGAACAGCTTCTGAGTTAGGGAACTGGCTCAGTGGTAAAGCTCTGATGTAAGCATGAGGCCCTGAGTTCAAAGCCCATGTGAAATGCCAGGCATGAGGAGTGGTACATGTCTATAATCTTGGCATTGGGGAGGCAGAGACAGGACCCCTGGAGCTATAGTCTAGTCAAATTGGTGAAATCTGTCTCAAAAAATAAGGTGGAAAGTGATCGAGGAAGATCCCAATGCTCACCTCTGACCTCTACAGCCATGTGCCTACACACATACACACATGTGCACATACTGTAACATAGGCACAGACCAAAAAAAACACACCAATTTCTGCTCTGCAAAAAAACATAGCCAAGAGAATGAAAAGGTAAGCCAGAGAATGAGATGAAATCGAATGAAGAATTTTTATTGTGATCTTTTCAAAATACGCAAAAACTTTCTTCAACTCAACAGTAATAATGTGAATAGTCTGACTTCAAAATGGGCCAAAGCGCTTAGCAGATGGCAGACCCGTGACAAAAAGATGCCCCTTCCCCAGGCCATGCTGCATTAGTTCCTTTCTTGCTGCTGGGACACAGTGCCTGACAGAAGCTATTTATGGGAGGAAGGTTCATGTCCGTGTACAGTTCCATCCTCCATGGCAGTGGTGACCGGTCACATTCAGTGCACAGAGAGAGGTGAATGCTGCTGATTGGCCATCTTTCTCCTTTTTGTACTGTCCCAGACCCCAGCCCATGGAATAGTACCACCCTCAGTTAGGGTGGGTCTTCTCATCTTGAATAACCCTGGTTGAACCCAGGTGATTCTAGGTCTCATCCACAGTGTTGGCCATCACATATGACATCAGGGAAGGCAATTAAAACAAGAACGGGACAGCACCATGTTCCTGTCAGAGTGACCAAAATCCAGAACGCAACCCCTGCCAAGGGCTGGGAGCAACAGAGTTCACTGTGGTAGGGTTGTGGTCACTTTGAAAGGCAGCTGGGAAAATTCTACAAAATACAACATGCTTTCACCATACGGCCCAGCAAACCTGCCCTTCGGTATTTACTCAGAGGAACAGACAACCACATCCCCATAAAGCCTGCACGAGGATGTTTGCAGCTTCTGCAGGTGAATGAATCAACAAGCCCTGGTCCGGCCAGACAAGGGAATATTACGCAGGCCCAAGAAGGAACATGCTGCCAGCCACATAAAGACAGAAATGCAGATCATGAGGTGAAGGAAGCCGATCTGAGGAGGCTCCTGGCTTGAGGACTCCCAATTCTGTGACATTCTGGAATGAGTAAAATTATGCGCAGAGTAGAATATCCAGTGGTTGTCATGAGACAGGGAGGAGTGGCTGGAACACAGAGCATTCTTAGGACCGTGAAGTTATTCTGTGTGGGGCCATAGGAATGTGTCCCTCTCGTGTGTGAAAACCCACTGAATATACAACCCAGAGTGAACAAATCCTCATGCACATTGTGAACCCTGTGTGACAATGACATGTCAATATAGGTTATGGAGGGTCCCTCAAGTACCACTCTGGTGGGAATGGTGAAGCCAGGGGAGGCTGCGCATGTGTGGGATGAGGGGCGTATGTGGGAAGCCCCTGTCCCTTCTGCTAAATGCTTCTATGAACTTGAACTTGCTGTAAGACATACCATCCCTCAAGTTCAAAACCAGATGACCTTGGCAACAAGATAAGATGTCTGCTGTCAGTGCTCCTGTTCAGATAGTTCTAGAAGTTAGAGCCTGTGAAACTTGATGGGGAAAGGAAAAGCCTACAGATGTGAAAGGAAGAAAGAAAACTCCCTGCTTGCATACGACGTCAAATATCTCTAGGAATTCACACCAAGTAAGTGAGCTCAAAATAAAATCACCTGTTTCTTATCATTAGCGACGAAAACAAGAGTAACATGACAGAACACTTACTACCACTCACAAGTACTCTCCAAAATGCAGTACTGAGATACAAATACCCTCAAATGTACAGAATTTAAATACTAGATATAACCACCACTGAACACAACCTAACCTATCCAAAGACACTGTTATGGTTTGATCCAGGTGTCCCCCACAAACAAATGAATGCGTTCTCAATGATCGATCCTCAGCTGATGGAAGTTTGGGAATTACAACCTCGCTAGAGCTGTGTTGTTGGGGGCAGGCTTTGGGGCTTATAAGCCAGCTTCCCCTTGCCAGTATTTGGCACACCTTCCTGCTGCTGTTTGCAGTGCTGTGGCAGAGGTGATGTCCAGCCCTCTGCCCATGCCATCATCTTCCCTGCCAGGATGGAGTCTCCCCTTGAGTCTGTAAGCCAAATAAGCCCATTCCCCATCTTCAAAAGAAGGGAAGGAAAGAAGGCAGGAGGGAGAGAAGGAGGGAGAAAGGAAGGAAGGAAGGAAGGGAGGGAGGGAGGGAGGAGGAAAGGAGAGAGAGAGGGAGGGAGGAAAGAGGGAAATAAGAAGAGAAAGAGGAAAGGAGGGAGAAGAGAGGAAGGGAGGAAGGAAGGAAGGGAGGGAGGGAAGGAGGGAGGGAAGGAAGAAGGAAAGGAGAGAGAGGGGGATGGAGGAAAGAGAGAAATAAGAAGAGAAAGAGGAAGGGAGGGAGAAGAGAGGAAGGGAGGAAGGAAGGAAGGAAGGAAGGAAAGGAGAGAGAGATGAGGAAAGAGGGAAATAAGAAGAGAAAGAGGAAGGGAGGGAGAAGAGAGGGAGGAAGGAAGGCAGGCAGGCAGGCAGGAAGAAAGGAAGGAAGGAAGGAAGGAAGGAAGGAAGGAAGGAAGGAAGGAAGGAAGGAAGGAAGGAAGGAAGGAAGGAAGGAAGGAAGAAGATTTAAACAGTGCAGAGACAGACTGTGTTCGTGGTCATAATGGCGCCCTCTCCTAGCTGACATTTGAGTGTAGCTGACTGAAAATTGACGCAATGCTTCCACGAATTAAAAATAGAATGGTCAAATAAATACAAAGTGAAAGGAAAAGAACAATGAAGATTAGAGGCCCAGCGAGACCAAGCGCTCATTTACAAAGGAAATGAATAAAATGGACACATCCTTGGCAAACACTCCAGGATGGAGACGAGGAACACATACCCCCCCCCCCTGCCGTGCCGGAACTTTGAAAGAAGACACTTGTGCACGTGAACTAGACATGCAGGGTGAGAGCCACCGTGCTGGGTGATTGTGCCCCAGAGGATCCATCGGGTAGAACCGAGGTCCAATGTGACCATCGAGAGCCAGCCCTGGTGGGGGATTCGGTCATGAATAGGGTTAGTCACTGTATATAAAAACACTCCAGTGACGTAGCTGACCCCTTTCTCCTTCCTTCTCTTCTGCCAATGTCAGACAGCATTTGTCCCCCAGCCCTTCTCAACGTGAGCACACAGCATGCTTCCCCAGAGAACCAGCAACAGAAGAAGAGAGCAGCCCACTCCCAACACCAAGCCTGCTAGAACCTTCATCCTGGATGTCAGGCCTCCAGAAACCTGAAAAAGAACCCTCTAGTGTGTCATTACTGCTTTGGTGTGGCAGGCTCGAGGAGTCTCGAGCATCCTATTGTTATAAGCTACCCAGCATTGTGGTTAGAATGGGCAATATCCTCCAAAGGCTCATTACTGAACATTTGGTTCCCGGCTGGTGGTGCTGTTGTGGGACATTGTGGGGTCTTTAGGAGCTGAGGCCAGGCTAGAAGACACAGGGTCCCAGCCCTGCCCCGAGCCCCTCTCTGCTTCCTACCCTGCTGAGAAAGTGCTGTCACACACTCCTGCCACCACCATTGCTTGTTTCAGAGGAGAATGAGGACTCGGGCTGGATGCCAAGAATTGGGCTGCATTCTGCTTGTGTCTGGAAACTTTGAGTGAAGCTGAATTAAAACTCATCGGGAAAGTTGGCTGCAGAGGAAACTTCAAGGTGGAATCACGTCAGGATTGTGGCATGGTTACTGCTCACTGCTCCTAGTCTCATATACAGTGAGAGGAGAAAGGTGACAATGTGCAGCTTGGCAAGGTCAAGTGCATCAGAGTTTAAAGTTGTGGACAAGGTGTGGGCACAGCATTAGCAAAAAGTGACTGACGTTACAGCGGGCCAATCAGAAAGATGCCTTGAGGGCAAGACACCACCCACCGAGAGCCCCAGGGTATAATAACATAAACTCATTGGAAAACCTTTAATTTGGCGCTGGAGAGATAGCTTAGTGGTTAAGGCCTTTGTCTGCAAAGCAGAAGGACCCAAATTCGATTCCCCAGTACCCATGACAAGGCGGCGCATGCATCTGGAGTTTGTTTGCAGCGGCTGGAGGCAGCCACTCTGTTCACTCTCTCTCAAATAAATAGATAAATTTTATATATATATATATATATATATATATATATATATATATATAACCTTTAAAAAACTCTAAAAAGGAATGTTTGGGGCATCCTGCTCAACCAGGGACCCCAGGGAAGGATCATCTTCAAAGGTACTTAAAGGCTACATATCGAGCAGACAGCAAAACTTGGTGATACTGGATTTTCAGACAGGTAAGATGCAAGAGTGAAGAGGTTATGGATCTTCAGTGAGGTTTCAGGAACCTGCTGAGGCCAGGTAAGGGTCAGATTCCTTCATGGAGCTCCTGAGCAGGCTGTGTGTGAAGGTGAAGCCCAAGGTGCCAGAAACATGGACCATCAGCCAACGAAAGCTGCAGGCCTCAAGGGGAGCTGGCCCCCCAAAAGAGGTCATGTAGGTTGCAGGCCATGTAGTTCGAGGGATTCGGTCACCCAAGTCATCACAAGCCCCGGATGCCAGACATGGAGCTTCAGTGATGTGTTTGCCCTGCTGGGTTTCAGTCTTCATTTGAGCTGATTTTTCTTTAAAATGCCCCCTCCCTTTCCTTGCTGTGCCCCTTCTTTCTTTTTGGAGTGGGCATGTTTATTCTGTGCAGTTGTGTGTTGGAAACAGAATTTTTTTAAATTTTGCATGTTTCAAGAGATTGTCTTAAGTCTCAGAAAAGACTTTGGATTAAGACTATAGGCACTTTTAAAGTTGGACTTGAATGCATTTTGCATTATGAAATGACCATGAGCCTATGAGGGACCAGGGTTGAATGTAGCAGGTGGAATGTGAAATGTCCCTCTTAAAGCTCATGTGCTTGAACATTGGTCCCCAGCTACTCATTCTGATCTGCGAGGTTGTGGACTCTCAGGAGGAGGGGCTTAGCTGGAGGAGGTGGGCCGTGGGGGCGGGACCTGAGGTCTATAACCCAGCCCAGCTTCCAGTGTTTTCTCTGCTTCCTCTTCTGCTGAGATGTGAGCAAGAAGCTGTCACAAACTTTCACCACCACAGGACCACCTGCCACCATGATGAACTGATGAATGGTATCCCCTCAAACCACAAGCCAAAATGAACCTCTTCTCCCTCTCATTGCTTCCTGTCCGATATTTGTCTACAGCAATGAGAAAAGTGACAGATGCTCCTCCCAGTCTGAGTTACTTGGTTACAGCAGCCGGGACACAGAGACTGGTCCAATAAACTCACATCTGAAACATTTGAAAATTGGAAAGAAATAAATTCATTTTCTAACAGCAAATATAGGCTCTCAAAACTGATCCTCAGAAAAGTAGAAATTTGAAGGTTCCTGTAATAATTAGTGGCATTGGATCCGTAACAAAATATTTTCCACGAAGAAATTCCCAGGCCTTACACATCGAAACAAATAATGATGGAAGAAATAATGGTGATCTGATAGAAGCTATTCATGAGAATAGAAAGAACATGAAATTAAGGTGAAAGGGTACAAATTGGCCTTGAGTCCTTGGTGAATGCACAGTCGGCCTGACACAGAGACAAGACAGTGACTCAGGCACCAGCGTATGGGCGATGTCCCCATCAGAGCACGCTGCAGAACCCGGCAAGACCTGGCCACGTGTTTCCCAGAGATGTCAGGTTGGTTTAACATCAGAAAAGCCTGCAGCTGACATGTTCTGTAATAGAAAAATAGATGATCACTTCCATTGATACAGGAACGAATGCAAACATCAACGCCGCCAGAGTCCAGGGGAAATTTCTTAAACCAATTGCAGATCCCTGCCGATGAGATGAGAGAACGTGTCTTCTGTCCGAAATACTGAGAGCTCTCCTTTCCTGTCAGAAGCCAGCCTGTGACGCCAGTGTCACTTCTGTTACAATTCACCACCAAATACACAATCCCATCTGGCAGAGAC
Source organism: Zapus hudsonius (assembly GCA_004024765.1). Taxonomy (NCBI): domain Eukaryota; kingdom Metazoa; phylum Chordata; class Mammalia; order Rodentia; family Dipodidae; genus Zapus; species Zapus hudsonius. The sequence continues at coordinate 16,556 of PVHP010015777.1, read as the reverse complement.
AAGGAAGGAAAGATGGGAGGATTGACAAGGAAGAAATGGAAATGTCACATTTCCCTGACGCTAGAATGACATGGGTGGAAATCCCAAACCATGGAAAAGAAATGAAGCCAGTGGCTAAGCAGAAGAAAGTCATGTGCCCTGTCCAGGAAAAATCCAACATGGGTGGGTGAGAAGCCCCTCTGTACTCCATTGGGGGGAGCTGGGCACACTTGGTCCTGCCTGCCAACCTCTCACCAGTGGTCCCCAAGGTCTCCATGACAGGGAAATCTGGAATATAGGGAAGCACTCTGTCACCCCCCACTCACCAGGACCTGACCACCTGGAAGCAGAAACGTGCCTCTCTGTGTGCCCTCTCCTCTCTCTTCCCCACACTGCCAAGAGCCACCTACCCAGGGCTTTCTGTTGGGTCTGTACCCGCCCCCACTCCAGTCTGGACATTTTCCAACTAAAAGCGACATGTTACCCAGTGTAAGGGATGGAGGGTTCAGACCAGTGAACACGGCCATTTGGAAGTGGGAAGAATGAAAGACAAGTGAGGGTTGGGGGACATATGTAAGCTGGATTCCCAGAACCCACATAATGCCGGGCACGGTGGTGTGTGCCTACAATCCCAGAGCTCAGAGGATGATGAGAGAGGACCCCGGGGGCAAGGTGGTTGTCTAAACTAGCCCAGTCAGTGAGCTCAGGGTCAAGGGTAGGGATGAGGAACAAGGGTATGTTCTAAGTCAAAGCCTTGCTTTAGTCCAAGCTCTGAGGTCCTCTTGCAGTAAACTGTCCTTGAAATGTAGCAAGCTTTCCATTTCTGTGTTCCAGGACGTTCCGTGAGCTCTAGGGTCGCCCAGAATTTAGCTAAGCTGGAGTTTCCACTCCCCTGCCTCTGTGTGGCCAGGTTTCAGTCCCTTGGGTGCCCTGGATCTTATCATCCAGCTTTGCCCTAAACTTTTGCTGTAGTTATCTTTCTATTTGCTGCACAGCAAGAACACAAGCAAAAGCAGCTTGTGGAGGAATGGGTTTATTTGGCTTACGGACTCGAGGGGAGACTCCATCCTGGCAGGGAAAACAATGGCACGAGCAGAGGGGTGGACATCACCTCTGCCACAGCACTGCAAACAGCAGCAGGAAGGTGTGCCAAACACTGGCAAGGGGAGGCTGGCTATAACCCCATAAGCCCGCCCCCAACAACACAGCTCCATCGAGGTTCTAATTCCCAAACTGCCATCAGCTGAGGATCTATCAATCAGAACGCATTCATTTGTTTGTGGGGGGCACCTGGATCAAACCATGACAGCTTTATTGCACAGTGGCTTTGCCAACCTGAAGCAGTGGGCTTCCCAGCTTTGCCACACAGAGCCTGTCCGGGATTCCTCCGTGGCTGCTCACACACCGGCCATTTCTTCCCCAAGTTCACATACCATATTGATATAGTCAACAGCCAAGGTATGTTCAGGACATCTTTTGGTTTGTTTTGAGACAGGTCCTCACCCTGTGACTCAAGCTGGCCTCGAACTCACCGCAATCCTCCTGCTACATTCAGCCTCCCTAGTACTGAGTCAGTAATGGGCATGAGCCATCATGGCTACCTTCTTTCCTTCCTTTGTGTCACTGTCACTGATCAATAGGCTGCCAGCTTACAGAGGTGCCCACCTGACCCACTGTGTAATGGCTCAAACCAGGGGCTGCCAGCATCTAGGATTTGTTTCCTTGTTCCTTGCCACCAGCCAAAAAGCCACCAGCCTCCAAGCTAATGCCATTCTACTTTAGCTTAATACAGAGCTCCAGCTATGAGGACTGAACGGGCTGAGCTGCGGTCACAGTGAAGGCTAAGCCGGGTGAGGGGTCACCATACCTACAGGCCTGGCTACTCAGAAGGAGGCGAGAAGGAGAGCTGAAGACTTCGAGGCCAGCCTGGGTAATGTAGTGAGACCCTGTCTCAAAAAGGGGAGGTGGAAGCTGGGGGACCCGTGCTTTTGTCTTTGCGCTCTGGAAGCTGGGGCAGGAGGATCGCTAGGATGGCTCAAGGCCAGCCTGGGCTACAGAGTGCATTTCACATCAGCCTGAGAGGAGGCCTTGCTTCAAAACATTTTTTCAAAACTTACAAAAGAGGGGAGGGAAGGGGGATTTCTTCCTCAGGCAAGCTCTCCTACAGCGAGTGTCTGCTTCTGCCTTGTGTCCTCACACTGAACCACCTCATGGCCCACAGTCCTGAAAGACACACACACGGAGGAAGAACTCACACGTCCTCATCCTGGGAATGCTTTACACATTGTCTTCTCAAAGGTCCCCAGATTAAAACAGATTTCAAAAACAAGAAAATTGAACCAATATGCTGTTGGCATTAAGAGTCAGTTTGATCCTTTGATCTGAGTACAGATAAGTATGTGAATATATATATATATATAATATATATATATATGATAGTTTTTAAGGAAAATGTAGTATTTTAATACAGTGAAGAATTATGACTTAATACATAATTTTTTTCACCAAATCACAAATTTTACCAAATAACATGGCCTAAACTGACTGTCCACTCGGAAGAAAACACAATAAGACACCCTTTTGTTGCCCTGTATGAATAATATTAAAGTGTTAAAGGCATAGTAAAGAAGCACACGGGATCCTAAAAGCTTATATGAAAATGCTAGAAGCTGGGCGTGGTGGTGCCCATACCTTTAATCCCAGCACTTGGGAGGCAGAGGTAGGAGGATCACTGTGAGTTTGAGGCCAACCTGGGCTAGAGTGAGACCCTAACTTGCAAAAAAAAAAAAAAAAAAAAAAACTGAAAAGAAAATACTGGGCAAAGGAACCAAGGTCAAACACCCTGGAGCTCTAGAAGAAACGAAAATCATTTGGTAATACTCAAATTAATTTTTGTCTGACAAGAGATGGTGCAAGGTCAAGCCATAAGCAAGAGACTTGGAACAAGGAAGCCTCATGCAAGGCTTGTATTTAATGTGCACCGTCCACAGAAAAGGAACGATGTAGCCAGGGAAAAGTACAAGAGACACAGAAAGGAAACTCCCGGTGCAATACAAATAGCAATGAACATGAGAAAAGACCATCAGATCCACTATGTGGGGGAGGGAGGACATCGAAATACTGAGATCCCACTTTATGCTCACAGACTGGCAGGAAAATATGTACAAGTTGGTAGTCATTTGTGAGATGAGCACTCTTAGACACTGATGCTGGGGAAGAATTACTATAACCCTGTAGAAGGCAACCAATCCCTGAGCCAGCATGAATAGAATGGAGGAGAGAGAGAGAGAGAGAGAGAGAGAGAGAGAGAGAGAGAGAGAGAGAGAGAGAGAGAGGAGAGAGGAGAGAGAGAAGAAAGAGAGAGAGAGGAGAGAGAAGAAAGAGAGAGAGGAAAGAGAGAGAGATCTATCAATGATGATGCCTCCAGGGTGTGCTAATAATTTTCTCTCCAGTAAAAGGATGAATGTGGGGGCTGGGGAGATGGCTCAGAGGTTAATAGCATCTTCGACTCAAGCAGGAAGACCTCTCTGGCTGGAGACCACCAAGTTCAACTCCCTAAACCCACATAAAAAGCTGCATGTGGCCATGCATGTCTGTAATCCCAGTCCACAGGGGGGCGGAGACAGTAGAGTGACCTCTTTCTGAAGAGTGAGAATTTCAAAGTCCTGGAAGAACATCTCAGCATCACTGTGATATTCACAAGACCATCACCCCAACATGGCGCACGAAGTCAGCAGCATCATGAAGGTTTGCTCCATGACTTAAGTCTAGACAATCAATCCAGGCCTGAGATCCTGCAGGGCCCATGAGGATGTCCCAGTGCGGTCTTGGGGAGAGAGGCCAGAAGCACATTATTGGGTTGCCAGCAACTGCAAGGGCATCAATACCGACGAACGAGCTACGTGAAGTATTCTGAGCACTTTTTGCTTTTCATATATTGTGTTGAATGGGAAGTTCACATAATTAATTTTCACTGGTTCTACCTAATAATCAGCTTAAAAAAGTTCCTGAGGAATGAACTTAGAGGTGCATTCCTTTAATCCCAGCACTCCGGAGACAGAGGTAAGAGGATTGCCATGAGTTCAAGGCCACCCTGAGACTACATAGTGAATTCCAGGTCAGTCTGGGCTAGAGTGAGACCCTACCTCGAAAAATAAAAAACAAAACAACAAAAATGGCCAGACACTCTCTCAGGCATCTGTCTGTACTGGATCCAGCCACAGCTGACAACTTGGAAGGCATGTTGTGTGGCGCCGTGGATTACCACGCAACTATTGAAAAAGATGGATCAGGGTTAGGGTTAGGGTTTAACGGGATTCTCATGGAATTATCAAATAACAAAAGCAAAATGCAGACCGGAGAATATATTACTGCCTCCCACCACCTCTGGAGCTGTGTGTGTGAGCGCTGATCCCGGTCGGACTGGGAAGAATAAATCAACTTGGTTTGGAGGCAGAGGGCAGGCTGTGTGGGAAAGAGAAAAGAGAGCCAAACAAAATAGAAAAACAAAACCAAGGCGATGGCCAAGAAAACACGCTGTGCATCTGTTAATCCATTTGGGCCATTTGTGTACGATCTCTGGGTGTGTTTGTTCGTGTCAGTAAAAATCCATTTCTAAGCCAAGGCCTCCCATGGAATGGACCCTCGCTTACAGTGTCAAGTGCTGTATAGCAAACCACCCCAGCGCTTAGCAGGGTGTGCGTGTGTGTGTGTGTGTGTGTACATGTGTGAGCACCATGCACGTGTGTACAGAGGCCAGAGGAGGATGTGAGGTGTCCTCCTCCCCAGCTCTTCCACGTGACACAAGACCCCCTCACTGAACCCGATGTTTTTTGGATAGACTGTCTGACCAATGGTTCCAACAATCCTCCCAGCTCTGACCCTTCTCAGCAATGGGGTTCAAGGTATGTGTAGCCACACCCAGATATTTACATGGATGCTGGGGATCAAACTCAGCCCCCACGCCTCCGGCCATTTCCCCACCCCAATACTTAGCAGTTTAAATTGCTGCTTTGGGCTGAATGTGCCCTGGTACTCCTGTGTGGAAAACTCAGACTCCAGTGACATTGTTCTCAGAGGTTGAAGCTCCCCAGAGGCGATTAGATCCTCAGGAGGCACCTCAGGGGTGGGTTTGTTCTCCTGCTCTCCACCCCTCTCCTTCCACCACAGGAGAGCATAGCATGAAGGTCCTTCCTGATGCTGAACTTGATCTTGTATTTCTCAGCCTCCAGAACTCTAATAATAACTTCCCCATATCAAGCATCTGCTATATTAGTACAAACAGACCGAGAAGGTCACCGATAGCCACATACTATGATTAATCTGTGGTTTTGCTGCTTCAAGTGGGGGCTTGGGGTTGGGTGAGGTGGTATTCCACATGACCCCCATGGCTGGCTGATAGCTGGCCACTATGGGGCGGGACCTCCGCACACCTGTCAGCTGTACTCTAAGAAGTACTCCAACATCCACTGTTGGGCCTGGGACATTTCTGCCACTTTCTGTTGGTCAGAAGGGCCCCAGGGCAGCTTGGATTCATGGATAATTTATTTACCTTCTGATGAGTGTGTAGCAAGATCAGATGTCAGTATTGAACGGGGCAGTGATGCTATGGTGGATGTCTGAGGTGGACCACAGCCACCAGGGCCACTTCTGGTATTGACACACAAAGTCATAGATTCACTGGGGTTTGGTGATGGAAGAGACATGAGTCCAAGCCTTCAGTCCAAACACCTCGTTTCAAGGTACCTCAGAGATGGCTCAGGGGTTAAGGCACTTGCCTCCAGTGCCTAAGGCCCCAGGTTCAATTCCCCAGTACCCACATAAGCCAGACCCACAAGGTGGTGGCCCTGGTGCTCATATAAAAAAAAAAAAACAGGTACACCTTGTTTCAGTGATAGGGAAATGGAAACCCACAAGGGAGGTAATGTCACACAGCAGCAAAGACCAGATGCCAGATGTCGACAGATAAATTTTCACCCTAGTCACTTGCTTTTCTTCAGGATACTTGGTGAATCAAACCAGCAGTCCTGTCCTCACCTGAACTCCACTTCTTTCCATCCATCTGCCCACATATCCACCAACCCATCCATCCATCCATCTTCTCATCCACCCACCCATCCATCCATCCACCCATCCATCCATCCATACATCCATCCATACATACATACATCTTCTCATCCACCCACCCACCCATCCATCCATCTTCTCATCCTTCCATCCATCCATCCATCCATCATCCATCCACTCACCCACTTACCCATCTATTTTCCTGTATTGGTTAATCTTTATTGTTAACTTGACGAGATTTAGAATCACCATGGAAACACTGCCTGTCTAAAAGGGTGTTTCCAGGAAGACTTAGCTGAAGAGAGAAGACACACCCTAAGTATGGATGGCACCATTGTCCGCCTGGGGTCTTGGACTGAATGAAAAGGAGAAACAGAACTGAACACTACCATTCATCTGTGTCCACTTCCTGACTGTGGGCGCCATGGGACCAGCGACTCCTGCTCCTGCTGCTAAGACTTCCCCACCATGATGACCTAGACTTCAAACTGTGACAAAATGTAACTCTTCCTACCTTAAGTTGCTTTTGTTTTATCACAGCAATGAGAAAAGTAGCTAGTACTCTGTCCATCTGTCTGCCCGTCCAGCAATTCATTTGTAGCCGTTCATCTCACCATTTGCCCATCTATCTGTCTATCCCTCCATCCCTCCATCTGCTTAGCTATATATCCATCCATCCATCCTCCCATCTATCCAGCCAGCCCCCCATGTGTCCATCTACCCACCCGGGCACCATGCTGAATGTCAAGGGCTAGCAGAGTCATGGCTGCCCACTGTCCATTTTATTGTGTGGTTCCTTCAACCTCTTCTCAGTCCTCAGCCAGCCAAGCCTTCAATGACAACCTTGTGAGGCTCACCGAGTGACCTGTGGGCAGTATTATGTCTTCCCCTAAAAGGAAACTTTAGCCACAGGTGAGGAGGGATCTGCCCCAGCGGAGAAAGGTGCTCACAAAACCCAGAGCCAGTTCCATGTGACTCACAATTTCAGTGATGCCAATAACTGTAGTGCCCGTCATTACAGCGCAATGCCCCATGGCCACGTCACTGTGCACACCACAGCACGTGAGGCATGCTTTGTTCATTCCCAGCCCGTGCTAAGGGCTGTCATCCAGTGCCTCACACGTCCTCAGAGGCTGGCAACTTCAGGATCCCTTTCCATAGATGACAGCATTGAGGTTCAGACAAATTTACAAAAGACGCCGTGACCTTGAGGATTGCAGTGCTGAGTGCCTATGGGGCAGGCACGCTGCTCTCCACATACATCCTCCGCTCGCTCACTCAGAGTGGGTCCAGGGCGTCTGGAGGTCAGGTGTGCTGGGACAGGTGTGGGGACATTCTGGAGTGTGTCCAGGGCATCTGGAGGTCAGGTTGCTGGGACAGGTGTGGGGACATTCTGGAGTGTGTCCAGGGCATCTGGAGGTCAGGTTTCTGGGACAGGTGTGGGGACATCCCACGCTCTCAGGGACCTTTGCTGTTGTAACCAGAATTAATCCTGGAGCTCATGCTACCTGTCACTTGACATGCCAATGAGCAGAGATGGGAATCGATAGTTTAAATTGCACTTTACTCAGAAAACCAGCTATCTGGGAAAGGGAGAACATTCTAGAGATGCTCCACGCCTCATCTTTCAGCAGATGATGTAGGGAGGGAAATAAAGGTTGTCAGTCCCTCCAAAGTTTAGTCCTGAGGCTCTACTTGGGTGGTCAACCTTGTCTCAGAGTTGTGCGTGGGTGCTTCTCTCCTAATCACCTCCTGAAATTTCTCTCACTTCCATCTCTGTGCAGGAGGGGGAAGGAGAAGGGCAAGGGGCTGAGTCTCTCATTCCTCCCCCTCCCCATTTGTCCTACATCTAGGATAAAGGTTGCGAGGGTTTGAATGAGATGTTCCCTACAGGCTCATGCGTTGTGAATGCTTTGTCCCTTAGACCCAGCTGGTGGCAATTTGGGAACATCATGGGGTCTTTAGGAGGTAGAGCCTTGCTGGAGAGGTGTGTCACTGGATGGGTTTGGGGATTTTCTAATCCATCCCCCTGGCCAGAGCTAGCAACTCACTCTTGCTGCTTCCTCCTACTGGTGTGAAAATGTGATCCAGGCTTCTGCTCCTGCCATCATATAACTTCCCCTTGCAACTGGAAGTAGGAAATAAACCCTTTCCTTCCATAATCTGCTTCTAGTCAGTTATCTTGCCCAGCAGCAAGAAAGTAACTACTACAAAGGTTAACTCAGAACAAGCATCTTAGGTGGTGTGTTCCCACTCAGCTCCTGGAAGTGTAAACACGCAGATTCCTTTCTACACTAGGAAGTAGGACTCTTGGAACACACGAGGTCACTGTAAGAGCTCCCTGCTGCCTGAGCTGAGACAACCTTAAATTACAGCTGACTCTCTTGTCTGTGTGTCTTCCTGCCTCACCCCCCCATAGCCAGGGAGACCCTCATCCACCAGGTTTACAGCCTTGGGTTCTATGTAGTGCCTCTGAGCAGAGACAGTCACGTGGAGTAGAACTTTCCCTCCTCCCCGTACACTTATAACAGCAAGAAGATCCCTTTGACCTTCAGAAGCCAAAGCCCCTCCATTACCCCACGTGCTCTGTTATGGCACGCTAATTCTCCTCCGATAAATCTTTTCCCCTCGAAGAAAGAAATCCCTCTCCGTGTTCCTCTTGTTTTCCATCACTATCCTTCTTTTGTTACTTTTATACCAAGGCTCTGTTAGAAGACAGACTGTAAGGGCTGGAGAGATAGCTCAACAGTTAAGGCGCTTGCCTGCAAAGCCTAACGACCCAGGTTTGATTCCCCAGCACCCACATTAAGGCCAGATGCACAAAGTGGTTCATGCATCTGGAGTTTGGTGTGCCCATTCCTTCTCTCTCTTTCTTCCTTACAAATAAATCATATTTTAAAATAAAATTTAAATTTAAAAAAAGCCTATAGAACGTGAAAGCACCCCTGTCTGTCCCTCCTATCCTCATCAGTGACTGATGGGCATCAGCAGGCACAGGGAAGATGGATGAGGTGGGCGTTCAGGCTCAGTGGAGACCCTGGGTTGGAGAACAGGCTGCAGGAATGGAGGGTGGAAGGTATCACCTGGGCACCTGTCCTGAGCCACGCCCACATGAGCTGTGGCCAAGTCCACAGCAGAGAACGAAGCAAGTGAGCTGCACCTGGACGATGCCCAGCTTTGTCGGGGTGTCTCCCAGCCAGGGACCCCTGCCCCATGCAATGCCCCAACCCCAGCCCGCCGTCTGCTCCAAGAAGTGACACACAGGCTGGACCCACAGATGGGACCTTTTGGGAAGAAACATGTGCTTTTGAAAAGAACATGATGACACATGGCCAGCCCACCTTCCTATTAATGGCCTCAGGAAAGAAGGGGGTGCCTGGCAAATATTCAAGGGGGGTTGCGACAGGAATGAACGAAGCATGTACAGCCTGCGCCCGACAGGCAGGCACAGACGGGCTCCTGTGAGAAATGTCTATTTGCGGCTCTCCGGTCTAATTTCTAAAGATGGTAATGAATAAATATTGGTCCTTCCCTTAACGGCCTGTTCCATCTGCGTAGCTCAGACACAAAGACGCCTCCTCTTGTTTCTAGAAACAGGGGTGCTGGAGCTTGGGAAGTTGTGGGGAGTGACTCAGGGTCTCTCAACCAGATGGGGCAGGACAGAGGGAGGGACATTTATCAGGGTCCGTTTGCTCCTCTAATGCGGCCTCCTTGTCCACGTGTACACGTGTTCATCTGCTTACATACTGCTAGTGATGGGGAGCTCACTACCATCCAGCAGTTCATTCCGCTGCCAGATGTTAGTGTTGGAAAGGTCTTCATTTGACAAACTTCCTTTTGAAATCCTGTGGACTGTTCTAGCACAGGATCTCATGAAGAAGACCTACAAGTCTCCTGCCCTCAGAGAAGAGACTCACAGGAGCCAAAGGAAGGGAGAGAGGTGACGGCAGCGAGTGCCTGCCACACAAGGCAGAGACCACAGAGCAATGGGAGGAAGTGACACGGTGACCGGAGTGGAAACAGCTCAGCCCAGAGCTGAGAGGAGGAGGAAGTTGTGCATGTGGCCATCAGTGAGGGGCTCGTTCAGGGTAGAAGGACAGAGGCTTATCACCTCAGTGAGCAGGCTCTTCCCCCTTCTCCCACTGCCCAGCTCTGCCCTGGGGTCAACCCTGAACACCCAAAGAATGTCCCTGCAGGACCTTAGCCAAGGCTGAGAGAGCAAAATAGTGTCCCCAAGAGGTATGTCCACAGCCCAGTCCCTTGACGGGAGGATGTTTTCTCGCCGGGTCTTCATAACTGTGCCTATGATAGGTCTGCCCTAGACCCAAACCCTGGCAGCCACATAGGAGAAAGGCGAGACATGGCCCTAAGTCACCCAGCAGCTTCCTTTGGAGCTGTGACAGGAGGGACCTCCCTCACCAGGCGCAGCGTTGTGCTGTGGTGCTTGGCTAGAGGTACAGCTCCCATTGTGTCCCTTCCCCCACCCTAGGTGGCCCAAATCCTGACTCCTCCCATACCCAGACTAGGCCCCACATCCTTGAGTGACAGCAAGACCAGGCACCTGCCACTCCCACTGGCACCATGTGGTGGGGAATTCAGCAATGACTCAGACAGCCAGGGTCACTTTCCTAAACGTGAGGCAGTGACCTGCCTGGCAATGTGTCCCCAGGGCTGCTTCAGGCCAGGCTGAGACCTCAGGAAGAGTCCATGGATAAGACTGGTCAGACTGCTGACCATCACAGATGCCCAAGGCGCCTCAGAGAGCCATGGTGGACCACCTCAGACCAGAAAGAACGGCCATTCTCTAGGTCACTTGCTGCTACAGATCCAGGTGTACCGAGATAGCTACATGATGGAATGTTTTTCAGCCTAAAGAAGAATGAAGTTATATCATTTTCAGGAAAATGAATGCAACTGGAGATAATCATATTAAGTGAATTAAGTTAGATTCCGGGAGACAAATATCATGTTTCTCTTATTTGTAGTTGGCCGATTTTATAAAGATATATAAGATCATTTATGTGTATTTGAAATTAAAGGAGCAGTGAAACACCCAGGTAACACGGAAGGGGGAAGGGAGAGAAGGAAGCTATGGGGAAAACAGGTTCAACATCAAATATAATGGATAAAAAAATTTAACATATATTGCACTAAAATATATGGAATATAAATCTAAAATCATTCTTTAATCCCAGCACTCGGGAGGCAGAGGTAGGAGGATCGCCGTAAGTTCAAGGCCACCCTGAGACGACATAGTGAATTCCAGGTCAGTCTGGACTAGAGATAGACCCTACCTTGAAAAACCAAAAATAAATAAATAAATAAAAATTTAAAAAAATATAAAATCATTTACTATGTTGCATTAAATTTTTAATTAAAAAAAAAGACTCAATTTACCAGAACATTTGAAACTCAGAAAAGACAGCGAAAGCTGTCATCTTTATTGAGTGGCTGGTTGGGTCAGTGTTTGTTGAGATGCAGGGGACTGAGGCCAGGACCTCAGACATGCTTTGCAAGTGCTCCGCCACTGATCTACACTGCCAGCCTCTTCTCTTCATTTCTTTTTCTTTAAAACTTTGAGGCAAGGTCTTACTAAGTTGTACAACCTGGCCTTGGACTCACTTATAGCCCAAGCAGGCCTTGAACTTGTGATCCTCCTTGTGTCTCGGCCTCCAGAGTAGCTGGGATGACAGGCCTCCTATGTGGAGTGTCTCTGCTCAGAGCTCCACAGTCTCGTCTTGGTTATATTTTTAAAAAACCCAATAATTCCTACAGTTGTGAATTAATTTAAACAACACAGTGCCGCTAGCCTCTTTCGTTCCCACTGTTAAATCCACAAAAGCATTCATTTCAAAAAATCAAGGTTCTTTTTTTAACAGATCACGCCGATGAAACGTACTACTGGGAAGGTATTCAGTGGCCTATAATGGAAATGAACTGTATGTAAGTGTTGGGTGACAGGCCAGTCACTGACTCAGCTGGGGAACCTTGAGCCGTGTTCATCTCCCACAGCGTGGGCTGCGCAGCCCAGGCTTGCTCCCCTGAAGGCAGGAGGCCCGCAGAAACTGTGTGTCTCTGATAAGCCCTGCTGGGGGAAACCAGGCTTCGTGTCTCTAATATTTTGTGCATTCATAGAGTCTCGTGGATGTGAAATTTCACTTTGTTTCTTTTCCGATGTCGAGGTGTGTTCTGTCTCTATTTCTGTATAGCTGCAGCTCCGTGTCCACGTATACATGGTCACTCCATGCAAGTAGATAGAAGTGACCTAGACTCATTTGCCTGGAGGATTTTTATTTATGGTTAAAAAAAACCTGTTTGTGGGGGCTGGAGAGATGGCTCAGCAGATAAAGGTGCTTGCTTGCAAAGCCTGATGGCTTGGGTTCAGTTCCTCAGCACCCAAGTGGAGCCAGATACACAAAGTGCCACATGTATCTGGAGCTCCTGTATAGTGGCATGAGACCTTGGCATCCCCATTCTCTCTCTCTCTCCATCTCTTTCTCTCTCTCTCTCTCTAGCTCTTTCTCAATCTCTCAAATAAATAAATACAAATGTTTTTAAAACTTTATTTGCACCTGTGTGCACGGGCATGCCAGGGTCTTCTGCCATTAAAACTAAATACCAGCTGCATGTGCCACTTTTTGCACTTGGCTTCACTTGAAGCCGGAGGTTGACTTCTGGTGTCTTCCTCAGTTGCTCTCTACCTTATTTTTGTGAGACAGGGCCTCAGTGATTCAGTTAGACTCTAACCAGTACACCCTTGGGTGTCCTCCCCATCAGTGGGATTACAGGTCCATGCCTCCACAGCCAGCTTTGATTTGGGTGCTAGGATCAGAACTCAGGTCTTCATGTTTGCGTGGCGAACACCTTACCTACAGATATTTCCCCAGCCCAATTTTTGCTTTTTAAGGATCTCACCGCGTTGCCTCGGCTAGCGCGGAACTTGTGACAATCTTCCTATCTCAGCCTCTTGAATGTTAGAATTAAAGGTATAAACTACCATACTCAGCCTCCTTAATGTTTTAAGATGATGAAATGAGAGTGTGGGGGTGATCTGAGACCCAGAGGGGAGCACAAGGAGACGGAGGCAGAGGCAGGGATGAACCCAGGGGAACCAGGAACCAGCAGAACCTGGAGACGGACGTGGGATAGATTCCCTCTGAGCCTGTAGGAGGCCCCAGCCCACTCCTGGATTTCAGACTCTGGCTTCCAGAGCTGTGAGAGGTTAATTCTATTTTACAAAGCCACCCAGGTTGTGATCAATTGTCACAGAAGCACTGAGGATACTGATACAAAGGTCAGAGCTATTTGGGAGGGCTGGATGGTGCTCGGGGTAGAGCTCTTACTAAGTATGGGCAAGATGCTGGGCTCCAAAATACCCCCCCAAGAGGTGGGGGCTCTGCAAATGTAAGCAGAAAGAGCAGAAATTAGTGCAGTGCTCACAAGGCTGAACGTCCCTTACCCTTGACCTTCCTGCTGCTGACACTACAGGTCCCATTCACCTGGTACCCTCTGGAATCCCAGCTCTGGGTTCTAGGCTATCACACATGACTCTTCTGGGCTGGCCTGTAGCTCGACAGCCTGGGGACTCTGGGATCCTGCTGAGGGCATCGTGAGGACTGCACCAGTCAGGGCTCTCCAGAGGAATAGAACCAATAGAATGAGTATGCACCACAGAGGAAATTTATTAATTCATCTACAGGATACAGGCTGGGCAGGTCAACGATGGCTGTCTGCAGGCTGGAGAGTCTGAGAACCCAGGAGCTGCTCAGTCTCCGAGGCTGGACACTCCAGCAGTCTCGGTTTGATGCTGAAGGCTGAGGTTCCTGGAGAGCGAGCGACTGGTCCTCAGTCTACATTGGAAGGCTAATTGTTGCAGTTATTGTCTCATTGCTGGGACAAAACACCAGACCAATCACAGCAAGGAGCTTGGTCTTGAAGGGAAGTTTCATTGTGACACAGCAGAGCAGAGGCTGGGCATCACATCTGGTCACATCAGCAGCAAGAGTAAGCTGACCTGGAAATACCCAGTAAATCTGGACTAACAAACTCCAAGGCCCACCCCCAGAGACACATCTCCTCCAGAAGGCTCCACCAGCTAGTGATCAAGTATGAGGCTCAATCACCAACACACAAGGCAACAGGGGGCATTCTACATTCAAACCACCACATGGATGAAGCTGGGTTCCAGTGTCTAAGAAGGATAGCAGCAACAGGGAAGGTGCCCACACCAGTCGGTAGCACCTGTGCAACCAGGCAAAAGCACTGTAGTATCCAGAAACCAGTTCATATAGAGTCCACCAACAGAAGGGCTGTCCACTCTGGGCCAGGATCTTTCTATGTCCATCAATCCTTCCTGGAAGCATCCTCACAGACCCACCCAAGGCATGTCTCTTACTTGACTCCTAATCTGATCAAGTTGACAAAAGAAACGTGAGCATCCCAAGGACTGAGCACACAAGCAAAGGAAGGCAGGAACACATCCAGGAGCCGTGCACAGTAGGTGTGCAGGGAGCACACCATCACCATACTGCACCACGCACAGAGTGTAAGATATCTGCCCGAAGCCAGCCCAGGTGGGCTCAGAAATGGTCAGTGAGCACCTGTTGAGTGGCTGAGTGAGGGGCCAGAGGAAGGCACTAGGGTGTGCAGGTAACTGAAACAGTTACCTTCTCGTTGCTGGGACGACCAACCGACCAGAAACAGTTTATGGGAGAAAAGGGTTTCTTTCAGGTTTGTTCCGGTGGAAGCTTCCTCGTGGCAGAGGAAGCTGGCTCACTTCATCACACTTCCATAGCAGAGAGGAAAAAAGAGAACATCCAGGCCTCAGGCTGGCTCAGAACACACCGGAGTACTGGACTCTACCACAAGGTCTGGCACCACACTCAGCTAGAAAGCAGAACCAATCTTTGCCCTCATCCCTGCCAACACAGAAATATCCATACACATGGTCAGCCCACTTTACAGGGTGCAAGAAAACATGACCACATGCCCAACATGACCACCTGCCCCTTGAGTTCAAGTTCAAGGCCAAAGTTAGAAGTAACTCCTGGTACCCAGAGATCACAGGTAAAGAACAGGGCCAGAGCCAAGACCATGGACCAAGGAAATGATTGTGACCAGAACTGATGACCCACTTCTTTTCACCCTTCTTGGTGGCAGGTGTCACAGACCCTAAGAGAACTCATGGGGTCTCCTCTTGTGTCTCTGCCCTTCACTAACTTCCCATCCTCAGCCCCTCAGTCCCTGCTTTTTAGTAAGACTTACAAGGGCCATTTTACTCCACATTTGGAAAAAGAAGCAAATAAAACTATAAACAACAAAATCTACACGTCACACCGGGAGCTGGTGAGCGATGGAGCAACGGCAGTCTCGGGTGGATCAAGGTGCTGCGTGTTCAGGTCCAGGTGTGTCTTGCTCATGTAGAGTTGGAAACAGGTGCTCCCAGCTGTGGCTTCCACCTGTCACTTCTCAGCATGTGACTGCCACAGTCGCCTGCCTCCCCCTGCCTGTCAGAGAGCTCCGAGGATGAGCGAGCGGGACCAGGCTCTGCCAGGCTGCATCTCTTCTCTCACGTCTGTTGACTGGGACTCCACCATATGGCTACATCAGATTACAAAGGAGGCTGTGAAATGTAGCTCAGCACAAACCCAGTGGGAGGAAGGCAAGGGTGTAGTGAACCTCCAGGCTGTCTGAACATCCATGGCCGTTGGAGAAAGGAAAGGGTCCAGTAGATGCTCTGGGTGACCTCTGTCCAGCAGACAGCACCCTTCAACACCCTTCCTGTGACTCCCACGCTGCTGTTTAACCAAAGCAGGCAGGATCGTTCTCATCTTCCATATACCCTGGCTCAGAGAGGCACAGTGGTTTTCTCAAGAGCGCACAGCTGCTAAGAAGCCTGGTTAGGGTTGAGGCCCAGCCTTTTTACCTCATGTACCTGCCTCTCACTCTAGTCTTCTTGGCTGAACAGAAGAGCTCGTCAGTGTAGCCTGGGGGCCATGGACTGGCCAGAGGTCAGGCGGTTAATCTGGAGTTGAGCCCAGCTTTAAGGCTGGCATCTTTGGGGGCTAGGGTGCTGGAGAGGAGATGAAATTAAAGCAGCACGTGCAGATCTGCCTGACCTTGGAGTGTTCATAAGTCACTGTCAGTGGCTTGGTCACCAAACGTTTACCTAGTGCCTTCTGTGGCTCCACAAGTGAACCTAAGGGAGGCTCCTCTGGTGAGCTATCCTCACAGTGCCTGGCTGTGAGCGAGGGCAGCATGCTAGAGCCTAAGCTCACATGCCTCATGTCACCACATCCTCACAGGACCCAGGGAGAGGCTTTCAGCATGTCTTTAGGAAGAAATGATGGTGGTGGTGGTGATGGTGGTGATGGTGGTGGTGGTGGTGATGGTGGTGGTGGTGGTGGTGGTGGTGGTGGTGGTGGTGGTGGTGATGGTGGTGGTGGTGGTGGTGGTGGTGGTGGTGGTGGTGGTGGTGGTGGTGGTGGTGGTGGTGGTGGGGGGGGTGGTGG